>JAOPTO010002242.1:0-33542 GCA_033822845.1 Tetrapedia diversipes | reverse complement strand
TAAGGAACTCCCTACTCCTGTTCATTAAGGAGTTTGTTGTCCGATGTCCGTTAAGGAGGTAGCTGCTAGCTATTCGTTAAAGAATTCGTTGTTCGCTGTCTGTTAAGGAACTTGTTACTCCTGTTCGTTAAGGAGCTCTCTGATCGTTGTTCGCTGTTTACTATTCGTTAAGGAGCTCGTACTTCGCTGACCGCTAAGGAACTTGCTACTCCTGTTCGTTAAGGAGCTGTCTGTTAAGGAACTCCCTACTCCTGTTCATTAAGGAGCTTGTTGTTCGATGTCCAAAGGAGGTAGCTGCTCGCTATTCGTTAAAGAATTCGCTGTTCGTTGTTCGTTGAGAAATTTGCTGCTCCTGTTCGTTAAGGAGCTCATAGTTCGCGGTTTGTTAAGGAACTCGCTGCTCCTGTTCGTTAAAGAGCTCTCTGATTGTTGTTCGCTGCTTACTATTCGTTAAGGAGCTCGTAGCTCGCTGATCGTTAAGGAACTTGCTGCTCCTGATCGTTAGGAGCTTGTGCTCGCTGTTTGCTACTCGCATTACAGCCATAGCATTAGATGACACTTTAGGATGCAAAATAAAAGGATAGTGTCCATCTTAACGTCTGTTGTTATCCCCCACCATTTCTTGGAAATCTTGCAGTGAATTTCGAGCATACCAGGTGATAAATTTCATTCGACTTAAGAAATTGACTACAAAGTTTTGAACATTTCGTGAGTAATTCAAAGAAGAAGTAATACTTTTAAGTTGACTTGATGTAGGTTATATTTGAAACGTTTTTATTACTACCAGTAAACTGAAAATATTAACTGCGTTAAATTAAATAATTGTTAGGAGAATGAGTATGGAGGAAACAAAAGAAAGTTGCTGGAAATATAAATTATTTTAAATTAATCAATATTCCCTACTAGGAATAGTCATTTATATATCACATAATTCTTAATTATTAGTGAAGTTATTACAAAAATAGAAGTAAAATAACAAAACCATTTTTATTAAGTGGCCTAAATCTCTTGTATTGTACTGTATTCTTCAACAGAAGTGGGTTCAATAAACCAACTGTATATTTTATAAATTAACTTTTAAACACTGCAAATAGCCATTAACAAAGACAATTTATTTACTGCATTATCTTATTCTTTCACCAACACTAACACTTATCGACTAGTATCGGATCTCAATAGCTAACCTGCATCGTAACACATCCCTTTAATTGCTTCATTAATCCCAACGAGGAACTAGCCGACCAGTTAAAACTTTCACATTTATCGTGGACCATAGTTTCAAATTGACCGCGGGAGTACTGCAACTCGTGAACGGGACTGTACAGTCTTGTAAAACAGTTTCGTTGTTATCCAGATCCAAAATTGGCCAATTTCTATGATTTACCCGGGGTTCGTCCCGCAATCAGGTGTCCGTTTCACCGTCCCTCCAATTTGCTAGCCGCGTTTAGCCCGCCGCCAGGCTCAAACCAGCCAGGATATCCGTGGCGTCGCGACGGGGGGTGAAATTCACCCCTTAAGCCCGCTCCAGGCGAACGGATACGTCGCTTTAAGCTCCGGCTTTGATGTCCAGGTCAGGATCCGGCTGGCCGGCTCTCGGAGACGCGTGTGCAACCCCGTTGCAACCCCTACGTGCTCCCCCAATTAACCGTCTTTTGAGGCTCGGTTACGCCGCTTCCGCCCTCCCCTGTCCAAGTATCAACCCGCTCGCCACCGTAACCCCCTCGATCGTTATTTCTGCGTTTCACGGCCGGTTGCCTGGCTATCGCTGATGAAATATCCCCGGGTTCTCGGGGATGTTTCTACGGTCACAGCGGATTCTTCGGATAATTCTGTGTGAAGGAACGTGGACGGTAGACGATTATTGTGAAAAATGTAGAATCTGAGATGTACAGTGACTCACGAAATTGATTGAACGATTAAGTTATGTTTGTTATTAAATCAATATGTAATTTTAATATTTACTTATTTTTATTAAATATATTTATAATTTTAATATTTACTTGTTTTTAATAAATGCATACGTAATATTAATATTTACTTGTTTTTATTAAATTTATGTGTAATTTTAATATTTACTTATTTATAATAAATGCATGTGTAATTTTAATATTTACTTATTTTTATTATATGCATGAATAATATTAATATTTACTTATTTTTATTATATGTATGAGTAATATTAATATTTACTTATTTTTATTATATGCATGAGTAATTTTAATATTTACTTATTTTTATTAAATGCATGAATAATATTAATATTTACTTATTTTTATTATATGTATGAGTAATATTAATATTTACTTATTTTTATTATATGCATGAGTAATTTTAATATTTACTTATTTTTATTAAACTTATGCCCGTTACTGTACTTATGAACGAGAGTGTACGGCACACAGAACGGTAACATTTCAATGATCGAATGCTCTAAACGAATTATCGATCTCGCGAGGGCGATAGGAAAACGTTCGCCATAGAAATTGCACGGGGGGCCTGAGAGGTTCCTTTAATTAGAAAATTAGTGGTTGTTCTCCGGGGGCGTGTAACCGGCTACCGTGTGCTCCCTCAATTAACCTGCTTTCGCGCCTTAATTGCACCCGCCAGGTCTTTCCACCTGTTAGATAACGAAACCACTTATGGCAGGGTGCACGCGTGGATTGCCATCGTGTGCACACGTAAATCTTTCTTTTTCTTTCTTTTTTTTTTTGCTCCAACGCAGAACCTTTCACTGGGCCGCCATTTTACACGCATTGATCCTTATAATATTTCTCGACAATGTCGTAGGCTTAACATAATTAACCCTTTCCACTCGAGAGGTGATTGTTAATCGTCTGATAAAAATTAATTTCTAAGATTTTAAAACGCAAAATATTTACTAGGATTCTTATCTTATCTTATATATATTCTTATCTTTATCTTAGCTTATATTAAACTTCATTTAGTTCAGTTAAATTATATTAACACGTTATTTAGTTCAGTTAAATTATATTAACACGTTATTTAGTTCAGTTAAATTATATTAAGCTTCATTTAGAATAAGAAAAGACATAAATATATTTTTATTTAACATAGAAATGATATATAATGAGAAATATACGACAAATGATTATTATTTATAATTACATAATTATAATAATCTTGAATGTACCTAATCATAACAATAATACCAAATATTATATAAAATGTAAATTTATTTTTATTTAACATAGGAATGATATATAATGAGAAATATACGACAAATGATTATTATTTATAATTATATAATTATAATAATCTTGAATGTACCTAATCATAACAATAATACCAAATATTTTATAAAATATAAATGTAATTTTATTTAACATAAAAATTATATATAATAAGAAATATACAACAAATGATTATTATTTATAATTATATAATTATAATATTCTTGAATGTACCTAATAATTTTTCTAAGAAAACTTTCAGAAACGTTTTCGTTTTATAGACCTTCTTAACATAAAATTGATTTCTTTTCTGTGTTAAAGAATTACTTTTACCATATATAAGTAACTTCTACTTGATAAACTATTTTAAGAAAACTTTTTAATAAAATATCTTTTTATTTAGGTAAGAATATAAATCTTTTAAATTGAAACCTTCAGTAAATTTGTACTTCGTTCGATAACTCCCGGAAACAATTTCCAGTTTCAAAGTGCTTATTCAAAGCAGTCGTCACCTTGAAAAATCCGTCGAACAACTTTCTATCGAGAAACTTTCTCAGTAACCCAGAAATTCCCATCGGAATTCTACGTATCCGACATCAAACTTTGATCTGTCCCTTTCAAAAGATACTACATCTCAATAAAATTGTCTATATTTCTTCTTTACTCTATTAAAATATTTCCAAGGCCCAAGATTTTCTTGCATAAAAATAATTTATTATTAATTCACTCTACAAAACAGCTAGTACACCACTGTTCTCCATAAAATTTTCTTATTTTAATACATTCCATTTGTATATTTTTACCTTTCTCTGTTATCAATATTATATTTGCATACATCACTGTAATAATTTCCCTATAATTTTGTAATATGTTAATCTTTACAAATAAAAATACATGTCCTGATTCATCATCGCAGAGCTTAAACTACCGAAGCTAGAAACATAAAATTTGGTTAATGTATTTTTTTATGACGTAGGCACCCACTAAGAAATTATTTTTTCCTATTCCACCCCTAAGAGAGTTAGATAAGAATTGAAAGCTTGTTTGAAAATCCGCCAATTTTGAAGGAAGCATTGTGAAAATTGGTATTTAGTTTTTTGGTTAGAAATTAAAAAATACCTTGTTTCACTGTTTTTAGAAAATTGATCCCCAGGGGGGTAAAATAAGGGGTGAAAGTTTGTTTGAAAATTTGCCAATTTTGAAGCAAGCACTATGAAAACTGGTATTTACCTTTTTGGTTAGAAATAAAGAAATACGTGTTTCAACGTTTTTAGGAAATCAATTTCCAAGGGAGTAAAATAAGGGATGAAAGTTTGTTTGAAAATTTGCCAATTTTGAAGCAAGTACTATGAAAACTGGTATTTAGTTTTTTGGTTAGAAATAAAAAAATACGTGTTTCAATATTTTTAGGAAATCAATTTCCAAAGGAGTAAAATAGGGGTTGAAAGCTTGTTTGGAAATTTGCCAATTTTGAAGCAAGCACTATGAAAACTGGTGATTACCTTTTTGGTTAGAAATAAAGAAATACGTGTTTCAACATTTTTAGAAAATCAATTTCCAAGGGAGTAAAATAAGGGATGAAAGTTTGTTTGAAAATTCGTCCATTTTGAAGCAAGCACTATGAAAACTGATATTTAGCTTTTTGGTTAGAAGATAAAAAATACATGTTTCAATATTTTTAGAAAATCAATTTCCAAAGGAGTAAAATAAGGGATGAAAGCTTACTTGAAAATCCATCCATTTTGAAGCAAGCACTATAAACGCTAAAAAAACTCAGGCAACAGCCAGTCCCGTATAAATAGATGAATAAATAAGTTTCCCTTCACGAAACCGCTTCTTCAACCCCTTCGAACCCACCCTAACCGCAGGATTCCTCGAAAATCCCAGCTCGCTTCAAAAATCAATCAAAAGATTCTCGCCAGGGGGTGACACCGTCCCTCCAAACAAATTTCTCAAGCCCAAGCAGCCCAGGAAAACACGTCACGACTAATTGTCTCGCAATACATCTCCATCCACGCTTCCCCACCCCCCTTTGTCCCCTTCTTGGGGGTTGCGCTTCATTTAAAACCTTCGCCACCCCTCTGGGAAGCGTTCTTGCCGCTCCTTCGGGAAGAAAGGCCCCCCCACCTCGCCTTGGTCTCGATTTAAAACAGAAGTTCATCGGTTTCTCGAACCCACCCCCCATCCCCTCCACACCCTCCGCTCTCCATGGCAGCGGTTCCTTTCACGCGCGAGCAACCACGTCCTTGGGAATCGTCCTGAACGGAGAAGTAAGTATTGTTCCCAGGTGGATTTTGTTGTCATTCGACGAATCGACGGGAAGGAAAACACTGAGAGGGTTGGGGGGAAGAGGGTCGAAATGTTTGTGGAGGTAAACAGCCAGCGTGAACCCTTGGAAAGGGGTTGGAGGGGGGTGGAACGTGACACGGTTCTTGTTTCTTTTCCTTTCGTTTGTTTGATTTGCCTGCTGCTACTTCTTCGTTTTCGTTTTGGTCGTCGTATCAGATACTTTTCGACCATTTTCCACGTTCGACTGGGAGTCGAAATTTCAGATTGGGGGTGGTAGACGCTGGGGAGGGGGTTGGTTGTAGGTAGTTTCTGGGGGATCAGGAGGAGATTGGATTTTTTGTTTGAGAAGGATTCCTGAGATCGTTGGAAAGAGATTTCGATGGTTGAGTGAGAGGGGGGGACTGGAGTTCTGGATTATTTTCGAAAAATTGGAAATAGTTTGGGAAGGTTTACTATATTTGTTTAACCCTTTGCAGTCGAGAGGTGACTCTTAATTGTACAATGATTTTTAAGTGACAGATACAGTAGTGAAGAAAAGTTTATGATCACAGAGTTAATGAAATTAAACTAATTTTTAAGGAACAGCATGATAAACAAAATTTGCATTCTGTTTGTTAATCAATAAATATTGTCCTACCATAATAACAATAAAAATGAATGTACAGACAATATTTTCAGACCATAAAACTGTGATCTACATTGTCTTGTCGTCTTAAACTTTTGTCTGCTACTGTAAATTAATTAATCAATAAGAAATAACAATATAAATAAAATTTGTATTTTGTGCTAATTGTTATTAATCATAATAACAATAAAAATGAACAATACAGAAAATATTTGCATAAAACTACACCATAAAACTATGTTCTGCATTGTCCTATCGTCTTAAACTTTTGCCCAATACTGTATTTACTGGGATTTGTGTACATTAAGTTTTATTTAGTTCAGTTTAGTTAGCACATTAAAATTTACATATGTGACTACAGGTAACCCTCCTATAACACGGTAGATAGGTTCGTAGAAAATGCCGTGTTGTGTGAATCCGTGTTGTATGAGACCCAGAGCCAGTACAAAAATGAGGGTTACGTACCGAAAACTTATTAAAAACAATTTTTCTTTCTTTAATCCTACATAAATAACTTAATTTTTATTAAAAATATAAATGTATGTACAACACAAAACAAAAAACAACAGAAATATTATTTTAATTTAATAAATTTCTTCGTCGTCACTGCTCAGTATAATCAAATGAGAACGTTTTTTCAGTGAAATGATATCGCCTTTACTTTCAGAACCTTTTTCTTCATTTAAAGTTGTTGCATCTTCTTCCCTCTTAAAAAAATCTGTAATTTCACTTTGCTTGCTGGTTCTTACCAGGTCATTGTAAATTTCTCGGTATGGAGCTAAACAGTTTTGCAGCTCTCTTTTAAATTTTCGGCTTCTTTTAGCGAAAGGGTCTACATTCAAGAAAAATGACAAGATTTTCAGCTAAGCTTAGGCCTTCTTGTAATTTTTTTAATGTTAAATTATTAACTCAAACGGTTAAGACGACAAGCTTCGCCGCGGTTGTAGAAGTACAGTGTTGTGCAAAGTTTTTTGCAATTTTCTTATCGTGTTAGTGCAAAACCGTGTTATAGGATGCCGTTTTGTAGGAGGGTTCCCGCAATTTGTGAATCGTGTTAGAGCGAAACCGTGTTATAGGATGCCGTGTTGTAGGAGGGCTACCTGTACAAGCTTTTTTAGAAATATTTTATACAACAGAATAACAGAGCACTAAAAATTAAGTATCTTTTATCTGAAAGGTCTTGCTTTGTCACGTATTATTACAAAGTTATGTTTAAAAAATGAAAAACAAACTATGAGCTTTGATTTTAGCTTTTTAAAGTGGTATTCTAACGAAGTAATTAATTTATATATATACTATTACGCTCTATACTCACAAAGCTTTATTAAGAACAAACATTCTTTTTTCGTTACAATTTAGTGTATTGGAACAGTGAACTTTCAAATCATAACGCTTAGTATTTTATATAAAGTAAAGTTATAGAAGCTGTGGTATTCTACACGTGTTTCCTCGCAACGGATGCTTAACGGAATGATAGTTACGCGAGTAACAAAACAAAAAAGGTGGTTAATAGTCATCAATTATATACGTAGATCCCTAATCGATATTCCTCGTCCAGCTATTTGTTCCAATTTCATATTAATACTAGGTAACTGGTGGCAGCACTGCTCATAACTGTTTACACTTTCAACGTTTTAAATAAAAAGTTTCTTTGCCTATCACCTTATCATAAAAAAATTCTCAGAAAAAATTGTATTCGAAACCCGAAGACGTGGTGAAACTTTAAAAGTTAATTTAACCTTTCCAAAATAAATCTCTCATCAACAAAATAATTGTTCTATGCATGAACCCATAAGATAACCTATAATGAATTCATTCATTCTAAAACCTTGTTCGTTATAATATTCGTTTATTATAGTACATACTGAAATACATGCGTGTATATACCTCATGTATAGGTCTGTATGTATATTCTTTACATTAGAATAGAAATTTATAACGGAACATCACAATTTAATATTCACTATGAAAGAATAAACGGCCAGTTGTATTCCTTAGTGTTTTGATTTAATGAAAGAAACTGTTTGTTACAACATTTGTAAGGTTGCTCGTTCCAGAATAACGTACTGTAATATATGTGTACACAAACTTTTATTCAAATCAGAATTTTAAGGTTAGACAAATCTTTCCTCATAGCATAATATATATATACAAACGTTGTTTCGAACCAATGTACGCGACTTTTGAACTACAAAAAATTACCGTACATAAAACATGATACACGCAAGAGCCGTTATGAACATCGGCCACTTTGTCCCCGCGAACAGCGCCACGAGGCTCGAGGTTCAATTATTTTCACCAGGCAGGAAGAAGGGAAACGGAGACACGTTAATGAAATAATCGTAGGAGACAAGAAACCGGAATGTTCAACCTCGTTGGATTCCATTCTGCCTCGCCACTTCTTTTTTTTCTCATACGCTTTCCCAACCCACATCCGGATATCGTTATATGTATACACACAACACATTGTACGTGGAAGAGCAGAAGAGAGAACACAGATTCTGCCCCCTAAGCTCGCTCGAGTCAGCGCACAGAGCACGATCCTTCGCAACTATATATCGGTACTACGACTCCCGGCACTATCGTCCCGCCCTTCCCCGCCGCGGAACACTCCCGCTGTTTCTGTGGATCTCGGATAGATGACTTCGGTCTCCTTTTCGATAAAAGCTCACCCCTTGCCACCGCTTCCGGTACACTCATCACTGAAAACATCCGTTACCGAGGTGAGCCCGCGTTTTCTACACAAAACACGAATTTCAATTGCACTCGACTATGCGGGCTACGAATTGGTGTTCCCGGTACAGAAGAAAAATACGCGTGACATTGAAGGGGGAGATATCTCGACGCGTTCAGTACAGGCACAAGTTTCGGCGTGCTGTTACGCGGAATGGCGGCAAGTTTAAAAATGATTTTTCGGTTTCGGTCGGTGACTATGGCCAATATTTTTTTTTGGGCAATTCGAGATTTTTTTTTATGAATCTGTCGAGGTCGTACTTGAACGTATTAAGAATCGACTTTCGTTTTCTATGATGCTAACAGTGATTGTTATTTAAATAAAATCGTATACCTAACTATTCGATAGACTCGATGTATCAAATCAAGGTTGTATATTAAATATTATTAAAATTTGTATAACATTTTTGGAACATGTCAAATAAAAAAACACTGAACTACATGTTGGTATGTGATTTTCAATCATTACATACAATTTTCATATTTTATAAAAAGAAATCATAAAATTGATATTGATATACTTTCATAGTAATTATTACGTTAATACCTGCTTTACAATTTACGTGAGAGATTATAATCAACTACAATTCTGTTTTTCACAAAGAAAATAAAATTTGCGTTATAAGAGGTTAACACGGGAACTACCAGCATAGTCAAAATGACCAATTCGTAATTTTTCAAAGAAATTTCGTATATTTGCCATGATTTTCTGTGAAAAGTATAAACAAACATTTGTTTTCCTTACATTAGCCTATAATTTTCAATTTGTTTACTTCTCTGGAATCAGGTATACCGTTGCAAAACATTCTGCTCGTGGAACTTAAAACTGCATAAACATGAGAAAAAAAAAATAATCACTAGCAGTTTTAGTATTAAAATTTTCGTATTTACCCATAACTACACGTTGAAGGAGTAATTTGAAATTTTCTTTGAAAAGTTTCCTTTTACTACCAGAAAGGCGTGTGTTAAATGGAAAAAGTGAATGATTGATTCTAAAAGCCCCTGTGGGCGTATACCCGTTGCAGAAACGATATGAAATTTTGTCTAAGAAATTCCGTAGATACGCGAAAAAGGTGTGTATGCGCGTGTGTGTATGTGTATATTTCAGATTGAAAAATGCTCAAAATGATTGAATTTAAAAATCTCGTCAACGTGTAGAAACAAAGTGAAATCTTTTTTCCAGAAACTTTCTACAGTAGAATTCCAATTATCCGGCATACTAGGATAATCAAATATACCTGATAACTGAACTGTACCTACGTACAGTAGCGGACAAAAGTTTAAGACCAAAGCGTCAAAGATAATAAATTAATTAATTAATAGGAAATAACAGTATAAATGAAATTTGTAATCTATGCTAATCGATGAATAGCGTTCTACCATAATGACAATAAAAATGAATAGATAAACAATATTTGTGAATCATAAAATTATGCTTTACACTGGCCTGCTGTCTTAAACTTTTTTCCGTTACTGTGTGAAGCGATAAAAGGAATACAATGTAAATAGCAATATTCAATGACATGCTACTGCAATTAAATACAAATTTTGTTATTATTATTATTATCATTAGTATTATTTTGTTATAATTTTTTTTTTTTATATCTCTAAATAACGACTAACATCCTCCGAGAGTTGAAGTTTCATCATTCTGCTCGCTTTCAACATCTGCCATTAATAAATATCTCTTTTCTACACGTAGGTTGTTCTACCGTGCACGTTGTCGAGAAAAATTGCAAAATTTGCCTGTACAAAAATATTGAAACAAAACCGACTGTGATAAATAACAGGGATACCAATTGTAAGAGGTATAACAAAATTAGTCCAAGTAAAACGTCTAAGCAAATTACAATTGTATTCAGTGCACGAAAAAGTCTTGAAACTTAGAGGGTTGATGTCACCCCCTTGAAAAGGTTTCCCATTAACAAGAAAAAAAAAGAGATCGTTCCACATATAACCAATTATACGCACAAAATTTCATTAAAATCAGAATTTTAGAATGTGTCGAATTTTCTTGTCATATAGTGTACGGATATTTTTTGGAACAACTGTACCTTTCGCGGTTCTTGAAACACTCTGTACGATTTCCTACACTAATTGCTTTCTTTGAAACACGGCGCTTGTAACGCGCCCCGGGAAGGTCGGCTAAAAATACCGTGATACCGATATATTTTACCAAGATGTATTACGTAGTGTAATAACGATAAATACTGTTTCCGGTGCGATAAATCACGGCTTTACGTTTATCTTATCGGCGCCGAATTAAATACACAGGAATCATACCAGTTATTCTGCCTCGATTAATCCTAATCAACGCGATCCAATTTGTCGATCCGATCGAGCCTCTCAATGTTGTATCGATCTTGAATCCGTTGAAGGATGAATTTATTGAAGGCAGTATAAAGAATTTGTCGATATCATTTCTTAATTTTTTTTCTCGTAAGATAATTTAGAAAAATATTTAAATATTTATACTAAGTCGAAAACGTTTTAGTAGATCTACGTTGCATTTTTCGTAATGCTGCTCGAATTAAAGGAAAAGCTAAACGTACACATACGTATGTATGTGGCGGTGATTACGGAAAAGTAGTCTAAGGCAAAAAAAATTAAGAAAAAGTTATTGTATTAATTTAATCGTATGGAAGTAACGAAAATCATTAAAAAAATTGTTGACTTATATCGCTTTCATAATCACCGGCTTGAAATTTAAAAAAGATAAAAAAAAAATAAAAATTTATTTTTCTACAAATTGAGTCGAAAATGATTCGAGAACCGTGGAAGGGTTAAAGAGCAGAGCTGGCGATGTTCGTGCACACGTAACATGGGAGGCCGCCGCGCCGGATGTCCGCGGATCATTTGACCGGAAACTGAAAGTTCGCGCATCGGCGTAATCGAGTCAGCTCCCCGCATGTTAATCACACTGCAATCGCCCGCATCCTACGTTCAGAACAGGAATGGTTCCTCGATAAAAGCTCTCTAAACTGATGTTCAATATTCTTGGAAAATGCGTGGGTTCGTTTTTCATTTACGAAAAGGGTAGACGGTTTACCAGGAAAGAGAAAGAAAAAAAAACGAACCAGGGAAACGATTTCAAGAAATTATCCAAGGTACAGAGGAGGTTACGAGGCATCGCCAGAATTTCCCCTCAGGCGATGTTTAATTTAACCGATTCCACGCTGCACGAAGCATTAATATTTTATCGTTTCCTAGAAAACTTAATCTATTTTTAGCCGCGTGCATTCTAATTTCACCGTCGGCAAAATTTCACGAGAAATAATAGGATTGCAACAATAGACCGTTACTATCTATTTCAATCGTACTACACAAAAGATCGATTACGGTTGAACGATTTATTTATACGCCATTGTAACGTACGAGTGAATATGAAACGATAAATATAGCTGCATAGTTGAATTTTCACACAATGGAAAAAAAAATAATAAAGGAGATAATTGCGTATACGTAATAGGTGTGCATGCGAAATTCATCGCGATGAGAGTGCCGAAGACCGCATGTGAGCAAGCAAGTGCGTGTCGAAAGGCTATCCGTTCACGAGTCTCGTGTCCCGACAAATCGTGACGATCTTTCGCGACACTGTACAACAGTCAGTCATTCATGAATTGGCTCGAGCTGCTACCCGGTTATTTATACCAGCTGATAAATCGCTACGCGGCGGCACGTAACCCACAGCGCACCGCGTGCGCCTCCTGATATACTATGTTATATGACGAGTATTCCAGTAAAAGTAGGTGTATCAGTTTTGTAAAACGATACTAAACCGCCATCCGCCCCCCGCCTCCAACGGTAAACCAGGAAACGGATCTAACCAGTCGATAAGCCACTCTACCGACTTCCTTGCTTTTAGATATTTCACTGCCTCTTTCTCTCTTCTTCCTGCTTTGTTCAATTATTCCTTTTTCTCTACTTCAAAAGTATCTTTTGTTACGATATTTCTAGGTTTCAAATTGTCGTTCACGGATTTCCTTTCTTTTCTTCCTTCCCGGGCACTGCGACGTAGTCAATGGACAGTAACCAACCAACGACAATAACCCGGCAGTGACGGTTCATCCGGATAATTTACACGATTCGACGCTCCATAACCGAGAATAAATGGATTTCTGATTACACCGGAAGTAGTTTTGTGCTAATACGACGGTAACTGTGATTTGATGCTTCAAGCAAAATGAACAGGACGTTTTATCAGTTGATTGAGTGTAAGCAATTGATATCTCATACCAAAAACGCGAAGCTTGAGTCATTTTTTTTTCATTGTTTTGAAGAAAAAGACACGATAATGTTGCTTCTGTATATATATGACCTTCGTGTAAATTCATGTTATCGTTAACAGAATTTGATATAGTTTCACGTCTATATTTTTAATATATAATTACCTACGGCATTAATAAACCATTGGAGTCTGTAACATGTGGTTACGTGACATTGTTGAATTACTAAGAAAACAATCCTAAAAAGGAAATGCTTTTGACGGTTCGAGGTCACGTGAAAATACGTCTCCTCTATACAAGCTCCTACGTAAAAAGGAATACTTCCGGTGCGGATGGAATACATTTTGCAAATAGCGTCAGCTGCACACGAGCCGACACACGTCCCGGTTTTCGATGTGCGATACTAATGTCAATATCAATGAAAACGCAGTACCGTTTTTAGGTTAGGTGTGCGCACGTGCGAGCCGCAGAGCGCGCGTTTATTATTCGTTTTTACGCACGTCAGAGCCGAAAACACACGCGGTAGGACAGGTGTCCTGTTTACACGATCGGAACAGAACGGCGCAATGAAAAAAGCAGCAAGATGCTCGTAAAACGGTACGCACCTGATTCCGAAGCTTTCTCTCCAGAACTCGGCCGCGTCTGCCTTGGTGATACGGAACTTGTGTCCGGCAAAAACTCCGTTCGGAAAAATAGCTTTTAATTCGGATAGCATGTGACTAAACACGAGGCTGAGCTTGGTCAGATTTCTGCGATAATGCGAAGTCTCGTCGAACATTCTCTCCTTGCCTTCCTTAAACAACTTGATCGCTTGCTTACACTTTCTCATAAGATTGTTGATGAACACACAAAAGTGTTCGTTACTGTGTAACACCTGCATCCTGTCCTCGTATTTGCTATATATCAGTCTTAATCGTTGATACGTGTCCGGTAGGATGTCTAAGATAAACGGTGGCGAATTTTTCAGGTTCATTCTTTGATGTTGACATAGCTTGACTACCTTGTCCATAAGCTTCCAGGTTTTATCCAACATTCGCTTGTCGGTCGAAAGTTTCGGCAGTGTCATAGGGTCAGCGAAACGACCATGAAGCTTCTGGAAAATTGAACCTATGTGTACGGCTCGAGTACGACTGCTATGTCCTCCCGACGACATCTTGACGTGTGCGTGCATATCCCACGATACCGGGACTCCTTGGTGCTGGCTCTCGGTGCAAGTCCCGCGCACTTTTACACTTCACCTTCGACAAAACCACCAACACCACGCTTTAGGTTAGCCTGCCCTACACTCGCGTAATACGATATACTGCATTTCCCTCAGTGGGACGCGTTCACTACCTTGACGATCTTCTCACGAAGTCGCGGCCACGAGATGTACCATAACGTTATACGATACCGCATCCTAGTCTTTCTCCTCGGTACTGACAACAGCGGATACCCACAACGAATCGACACTGACACGACCAAGCGTGCCCATGGCTCGTTAATTTTGTTTTCACTGACGTCCGCGTGACGCTCTGTGGCGCTCTTATAGCGCGCTCTATTTAAACTCTCTCGATTCTTCTCTTAATTATTTTTTCTTTTTTAATGGAAAAATGTTGTGTATGTTGTATATAGAATATCACTTATTTATATGTAAAAATGAAGAAACACACGCAGTAATAAAACAAGACGAACGTGTATTTCCATTTTTGCTTTTATAATACAGTAGTTTACATACAGAATTTCTTGATTATGTAACAAATTAGTTAGAAATACAAAAGAAAGCGACGAAAATACTTTAAACCTATAAAGACTCAATTAATTATAAAACCTTAAAATATAATAAACGCTTAGAACGCTAAAAAAATTGTACAAAAACTGTAGTACTATGTCAATGAACCTGACAACAATATTTCATGAAATATCACGTTATCTTGTATCAACGATCACTAAAAGTAGCGAATGAATTAATATTTGAAGTTGTGTGCATTGTTCCTAATATTTTCTTTCTTTCTTAAAATATTTCCTCTTGAAACCAGTAACTTTTTGCTTTGTAGCGTTTCATTTACTTAATCGGATTAACTTTATTTGGCAAGTTTAAAAGTATAAGTAAACCTAATCAAAGCAATTTCTTGTACTATTTTTTTTGTCCTGATTTTTAATCTGTTATTACTATTGATAATTAAGACATAACAGTCTTATTTTTACTACATTTGGAATATCTAATCAACCTTTCATTATAATAACATTATAAAGGTGTTGTCACCGATTTTCCAAGTAGTAGCTTAATCGTAGTAAAACAAAACTTGACATTAGGAACCAGCTTGCAGGAATCGATGCTAGTACAAAATATCTTTCATCTGAAACATTAGAAAAGTATTTGTGTTATGACTTGCTAATAATTAAACATACTTTATTTCAGAACGTTATATTTAGTTACATCAACTTTTATCGCATTTATTTTTAAATCATTAAAGGTAAAATACTAATCTTTAAATTAGAAAACACGTATTAACATAGGAAAATAAAAGTCGCTAAATAATGGTTTATCACATATGTATCTTAAATCATGCGGAGGTGTTTAAAAACAAGAACGACAATATGGTATTAGACGTCATATATTTATTTATAAACAAAATTCAGGGATAAAGTTTAAAAGATAAGGTAAACAAGCCAACCCAAAATGCCAAGCCACCATCAAGCAATTTACAACTTAAAAATAGTACCATTAAATAAATAACAACTCCTTACTCTAATTAGAAATAAACAGAAATACATTTACAATAGCGCATGCAGGTAAAGGATAAAAATGCAATACGAAGTAAATTATGAATAATCAAGGAATACGGCGTCAAACATGCCTGAAATCTCAAATTTTACTTGTTCAATACTTTTAAATTTACCTGTCATTTGATCAGATTTCTTTTCTGTCACCCAATCTAAACTTCTTTCAACTGCCATTTTCCATTTTTTATACCTAGCATCTCTCTCTGAAAGAAAAACAGGTGTTTTACATAAATAGAGTATAAATAGTATCATGAAATTTGAAAATCTTCTACCTTCTGGCGTTGTTGTTGGTAAAAATGTATCAGTTGGCACCGTTTCTATTTCTTCACCTTCTAATTCCCAAACATCTATACCTTCTGCATGACCTGCAGCCATTGCAGCGCCTAATGCTGTAATGTCTGGCATCTTTGACCTAACTATCAACGTATACAAATTATATTAATATATTAACAATACGCACGTTAATTTTTCTTTCGAAGATATTTGACAAACTTACATACTGGCGTACCACAGAGATCTGCTTGCAGTTGCATAAGTAAACTATTGGTTGACATTTTTCCATCCGTGTTCAATTTAGTTAACGGAAAACCACAGTCTTTATACATGGCTTCTAAAATATCTTTTGTTTGAAAACAAACAGCTTCCAATGCTGCTCTGATTATATGCTGCTTTGTGGTGAATGCAGTAACACCGCAAATAATTCTGCAAAAATATATATCGGTAAGATCTACATGTATTAATATTATGTACTCGTAAAAATATTGTTATGAAAATGGTGCTGACCCTCTTGCATCTTTTCTCCAATATGGAGCATATAACCCTGTGAAAGCTGGCACAAAGTATACGTCACCGGTACTGAAAACGCTTTCAGCTAGGTGTTCACTTTCATGAACATCCTTTATGAGTTTCATATTATCTCGTAACCATTTAATAGCAGCACCTGCTACTGCAACCGAACCCTCTAGTGCATAAATCGCCGGTTTATTTGGACCTAATTGATACGCTACCGTTGTGATTAATCCATGAGAAGAATACACCCTCTGAAAAATTTAGCAATAATTCATATATGAATATATATGCAAATAAATGATGCATTTCCATAACACATACTGTTGTTCCTGTATTACACAGCAAAAAACATCCTCTTCTATACGTGTTTTTTGCCTGTCCCTTCTTCAAACAATGCTGTCCAACTAATGCAGATTGTTGATTTCCTAAAATCTAAAATGAAAAATATAAAATTTTTAATCTAACATGTATATATATTTTGTTTAAGTACACTTAAAAATGTATAACTCACAGCAGATATAGGGATACCCTTTAATGGGCCGACCGTGATATCTCCGTAAATTTCAGCGCTGCTCCTGATCTCTGGCAACATTTGCATAGGTATGTCGAAATATCTGCATAACGTGGGATCCCACGAAAGGGTTTCTATGTTCATTAACATGGTCCTCGACGCGTTCGTTACATCAGTGATATATAATCCACCGTCTTTGCCTCCCGTTAAGTTCTGTAACCATTTTTCAATGAATTCTCTGGATCTTGAACGTTCATCATCTATCATTCCTCTCGCTGTAAGGTATAACAATCGTTTGCACATCCTAGATAAGTTCTACGTTCAAGCACACCTGCTGAACATACGTACCCAAACAATCCATGTGTCCACTGTACCCACTTTACACCGCTTATCTCGCATCGCCTTTTTAACCATGGGCACGTTATCCTTCAACCAACGGATCTTCAATGCCGAAAAATATGGACTCACTGGTAAACCGCATAACGGTTTAAGATGATTCTTACTTTGATCCGGGAACTTGGCTATTATGTGATCGACGATCGAACTCGCCCTTATATCAGACCACACTAAACCAAAAAAAAAAAATAGTATCAGCCGTTGCACGGATTATGAATTTAGCATACCTAATTCGATTCAATTAATATCAGAACACACTTATCGCGTTGTGTAATGGTTCACCAGTGTTCGTATCCCATGCCACCGTTGTTTCTCTTTGATTCGTGATTCCGATCGTTACTATATCGTCCACTTCCAAGCCAAGCCCTTTGAACTTCCGGAGAACGTCTTTAATACACGCTCTCACCGCAAAAAGGATCTCCTTCGGGTCTTGCTCCACCCATCCCTCCTGCGGGGTTATTTGTTCCACGTCAACCTGATGGGATGCCACTTCGGCTATATGCTTCGCGTTGAACACCTGCAATACGATTCAAATTTACGTTCCCCGCGTATTATCTCCCGCTACAAGTATGCGTGGCGCTGTTAGCAAGCCGTTAACGTTTAACCTTTTAAGTGGCTTATTTCGTTCAGCAAAATGCATGCCTAAACGGTGTCTGTATCGAATAATAAGTGGAAACGAAATAAAAACATCTCCGTACATTATGTATATTATATTCAAGCGAATATATTCGGATTGGACATAGTGTTATACGCTATTTAACTCTATGCAAATATATTCGTCTTAGGCATTTTGTAATACATGTGTTGATGACGAATATATCCATCATAGCCACTTAAGAGGTTAACGAGTATAAAGGCGCGTGACATGTAAGTACGTTTACGGTAATAGGATCTTAGGTGAAAATGGACTCAAGTAGAATCAACGTCAACCAGTTAACTAACGTGCTCAACCACAACAATGCCTCACCACAAAGCGAACGGTCCGCGTGCCAACATCAATTACTCCGATAAGGGGACCTGATTTCTTCAACGAGCCCGGCATTGTATCTGAAAATCAAACGTGTGATTTCTTTTTAATTCGTTAACTTTAACAATCAACGTTATGCGTTAATTTTTAAATATTAAGTGCACGCGAAATCAGTTCTTGGTCTTTTCTTAAATTTCGTTTTAATTATATCATAATGCAAGCGTTGCAAATTAAACCCCGAAATATTTTCCCTTGTTTCAAATTCAGTTCCACGTGAACTCTGTTGATTACTCGAAAAGGCGGAAAATTGTTTGAATGCAAAAATACTCGTATCAGAACGCTGGAAGAGAAAGACTAAAATCTTTACATACACGTTGATGTATTGTTCGATTTTTGGCGCGACAAAAGAGAGGATTGTAATACAATTTCATGGAAACAACGTAACAACGTCCAACCACGGAGGCGGGTTGAACGGTTCTGTCATACACTCCTATTACACGAGACGAAGAATTGATGACATAATGTACTATACGTTCCATTATCGTGCTTTATTAAGTTCTTCGATGACCCGCGCGTAGGTTGAAGTGATAATAACGAGATTATAGATGAGCCAGTACACGTGGTCCGCGGGAGAACCTTCGTGAAATTGGTCGTATCCAACCAGCGAAACGCGACCGCTAACATCTTTTAACCCTTTGCACTTGAGAGGTGATCGTTAATTGTCTAACGATACTAACCTCAAAAATGTTCAAATTCGAAATATCTACTAAGATTCGCCTATACTAAACGTAATTTTGTTTAGTTAAGTGATATACTAAAATTTACATGTACGACTGTTTAACCTCTGAATTTGACTAATAAACAAACTAACTGAAGTCTGAAAATTTGCGAAACTATCATTTGGTGACTAATAGTCACCATTCGAGCGCAAAGGGTAAACTCTTTGGAGTTAGGTGGGTTAAAACTGGTCCTACTTTTTGCTTAGCATTTTATGTATGGTGGGATACATTTTAATCTCTCTGGAACGTAACTACAACGTTACACGGGGGTCAACTGTATGTACAACGATAGAATTGTTTCTCGATACAATAGAGCCTCTAATGTATGAATCAATTGGAAGGCAAAAGTTCTTCGGTTAAAACAGTTTTCGAATGACAGAATAATCACCTGTTCTTATACCAAAGTTCATCTGTTTAACCGGTTAAAAGCCCCGTTTTAGCACATTGCATGCGGAAAACATATTTTTACGTTTTTTGCAGTCTGTCACTGGAGCGCGGGTCACGTAAAAGTACGTATTTATTAGACTTATGCTGGAGAGCGGGTATCACACAAATACGTCAAAAAAAAATACTATTTAAAAAAATGTCGTTTTTTTTCAATAATTATAGAACATATATTTAAGTGTAAAATAAAGAAACTTTCGTTCAAAAAAACAAAGTTGTTTTCGATTTATTGCGATTTTACCGAATTACCAAACTCCCGCGAAATTAGCGAAAAAACTTCCACTACACGCGTAAGTCCGAGACGAAATATATCCGCATGCAATATATTAAAAACTTTCGTTTGCAATTTATACTTTAATATTTAAATCAGATACCGTACAACTTAAAAAATCGCAAATAGTTCTCAGGTGAGTATACGTTGATAATACACCTCGAGGCAGTGGTGCTCAACCGCAAAATGAGAATGAGGTGTGATTTGTCACGGAATTATATAATTTTTTATAAAAATTTATCTCTTCTTTTATGTGACACTTATATAAGTGTACAGCTTGTGGTAAAAGATATGTATAAAATTATACTTGTTTCTGCTTCGACTAATTTATGATCGCAGAGTTTATTGTTCCGTCAGATTACCCTGTAATCAAAGCGTTGCATGCTTCGAAAGGATTAAGAACCACTGTTTCAAGTGCATAACAGTAGAACTCGCCTTAGCCTATTATCCACAAATGTTATAACCAGACATTTTAGTACCCGAACAGAGTATTACCTAATAATAGTTCCTTCCTTGAAAAAATTACGAAAACTCTTAACCATCTTAATATTTATTTCAATAAATGAAAATGTAAGAAACTTAAGAAATTTAATGTAAAAATTTCAGTGTAAAAGAAAGTAATTGTTCTATTGTTTTCTAAAATTCTTTTATCCGAACACTTTTGCCTATCTATTAGTTATATGGAAGGCTCTACTGTAATTTATATTTTAATATTTTTGTCGGACACTGCAGCTTAAAGTAATTAAATTTGGATATTAGCAAGCACGCTCATTAAGCTTATAAATTGCAAACAGCTTGGCTAACGTACATTGATAACATCTTGAGTATGTATCTAGCACACATAATATTTTCAAAACGTTAAATAATTTAGATTTTATTATTTTTTCGGGGACAAGGTGATGGGAACTCTGAATCCGCCACTGCGTTGAGACGCTTTATAATTTTTTAGCGAACCGGAAATCGGGGGTTTCCAACAGTTCTCGGAAATTCTATACGCGTGCAATTGAATGCTCCAGTTTCTAAATAAACATCACATCTCGATGCAACGATTTTTCCTGGATCGTTCGCCATCGATAGCGAAGTTAGAACTATGAAAATGATAAAAAGGTAATAATCATTATTCGTTATAGAAATTTTCAATGACATCCAGTATATAAACCCTTTGCATCCAAAAGGTGGCTGTTGATAGTCAAATGATGGCCAGTTTCATACATTTCAGAATATAAATAGTTCTACTTAAAAATTTCAATATTTGGTGTACTTGAAAATTTCTGAAAATTGAGAATCATTCATAGTGCATTAATTTCTTTAGTATCTCAGAACTGATTTTTCTACTTTCCGTCCTTAATACAATTTAAATAAACGTAACGATACTTTGTTTTTATACAATAAAAAAATTATCTTTATAAAATAAATTTTTTCAGTGAAAAATCTACTTTTAAAAACAGTATGTTAATTTTATTAAATATCTCCGATAATGCGTATTTTTAAAGGTATTCTTGCGCGGTATCCAGAAAGTACTAAACGAATTGAATATTTTCTATTAATTTTCGATTTTATTTGCTTTGAAATAAATAAGTATAAGGTACCTTTAATTTGTTCGAAAAAGAATATTTGACGATAAAAAACATTTTTCTCACTAACCTGAGGCGAACTTCTGAGCAAAAACTGTCATAACAATCCCAAGTACAACGCTTTCCACCGGCGACCCTGTCTGCCTCTTTTTTTCGAAAGAGTTCGCGTTCGTCCCACGAAGTTCAAAACGTTAACCGATTAAGAACACGGACGAAAGTAGAACCGAACTCGTTCACGACTCGAACAGGACCGACGCACCTGCTTCGATCTCATCTCATTAACCCTCCAACGCCATACTGTTCCTTTGGCATTACTAAACATCTATTATCACGCTCGACGTGATTTTTTATTATCGTACTCTCACTCCGAAAGTAACACTCGACTCGAAAAACCTGTTCTTCATGTTATCACTACGAAAAACTCGCAGAAACCGATTTTCTTCCACTAACGACCGAAGTTATAAATTATCGGCCAACAGAGAACACTTAACACTTAACATGTTCCCTGGTCGAGCTGATTTCGGCTAAATGTCATATACCACGTCATGTATACTGAGAATGGCATCTACTATGAAGTTCGATATATCTGCGAAGATCACTTATTTTTTTCCGCTCCTCAGCTGAAAATGTATCTTCTGCTGTTTGTGAACGTCAAAATAATTAAAAGCGTTGAAAACATTATTACAGATGTAGGTAATAATGATAAATAAGATTTAGCGTGCATCGAAAACAGTACAAATTGCGGGGAACGTGTTAAATTTCTTCTATTGCTATATCATTTTCAAAGTTGCACGGATACGATATGTTTGGAACGTGCAAACAACAGGGAACTACTATGTAACATTATAACCATTTTCAGAAAGTTCGATTGTCCCACAAATTATTCTTGTAATCGAAAGTGTTCCGTGCTTTGAAAAGGTTGAAAACCACTGGTTTAAGGTCTATACGATGTATACATGGATTCCGTGCCCGAGGGGTTAATAGGTTAATTCGACTTCACTTTTCCGAAGAAAGTCCAGCTACTTTTACGCCGTCTTACAGTAGTACCCTCTGCTAGCACTCGAACGAAGTAACACCGGGCACAGAGACTCGGTTAAAATCCTACGTATGATTATGTGCTGAAAGAGAACGTTAGAAGATGCGAGCACTGTGAGTTGCTAGGAATATGTCTCCGCCGATAAAATATACGCATCTGATTGGTTCTAAACTTCTATTAGCCTACCTTCTTTAGTGTACTACGCAGAGTTGGAAAGATGATTAACGGGACTAGCACAGGAACAAGAGGAGCACTTCAATCGCCTGATTGTTTTCGTCAGCCGGTAGTGTTATATGATTCGATTCCATCGACATTATCTTTTCGGTTAATGAGACAAAAATGTAACTGTATTAGAGAAGGTTAGAGCAAACTTTATAGAGATTACAACCAATCGGATCCGCATTCCTTATACTCGTCTTCTTTTACAGTTCTTGCATACCAATTAAGAAAACAGGACGCACGTGTTTTCATTATTGGTCCGAAACGATAACATCCGCGAATCGGATCGTGTCATAAACGTTTGTAGAAGAATGTTGGGCGGTGCGAACGAGATGCCACCTCCACTGCCATTGTACCGTCCCCGTAAGACTTCTTGTAGGCAAAGTATCGTATCCGCCAATCACGTGACAATTTTTTAAATCGGTATTCAGTATCACGGACAGGGGCAGTTTAGAAACTGCTTGGGTTAGGGAGAGGAGTAGGGAGGGTACGGTGACGAATGTAAGTTTAAGCAAGAAAATATAAAATGAAGTACATCTATGTATATCCAAATTTATATTCATATTTATATCAAGATATAGAAACGTGAAGTGTAGAAAAAAATGAAAAAGACGTGAATAAATTGTATCTATTGTGTATATGTGCGAAGATATTTAATCGATAAAAAGGAAAACCGTTTGATGAATGGGTAAGCGTGTTTGAGAAATAAGGATCAGAATCGATTTAAACAGACATTTTTATAAATTTTCAAATGCAAAGCGGCAGATATTTATATTCAGTATTTTCAGTATTCTTTATTTGGATTAAGTAAACTTTAATACAAGTAAACTTTAAATACTTCGGTACTATGGATCTGGAAATTTTTTATGATGATTTCATGCGACGCAACAGTTGAGATTCGTGTTTAGAGTGCAAATAGTATTACCATTTGATACATTATATTAAATAATTAAATTCCTGAACTTCAAAATCTAATTGCATTAAATCGATTCTTTTTCAAGCGGACGCTGCATGTTTTTTGTATCAAATTTTTCATTCTATCTATGATAAAAGTTATTTCGTTCTAGGTTATTTAATTTTGAAAATAACAGTATAATGTGCTCTTAAATTTACACCTTTAGTTTGATCTCCTCTAAAATTTGGAAAGTGCAACTCGATTCAGTTTGGATCTCCGGGCTCCACATTTACGAGTACGCGACAACACGCTGACACATGCCTATCGAGAAGGATCCTGAATCGCTGGAAAGGTATTAGTCCTAGGACACCGTTTAAGACTGAAGTCACTTCGAACGATGGCCGCAAGTTACTGGACGCATTACCACATGCAAGACAAATATTAGGCGACAGTTCTTTAAGCCTAACACTGATTGTTTACGCGTTTAATTGCAAGTGTATACCTAATAAGTTCAGAATGTCACAATTATTTTTAAATTTTATTGCTCTTGAGGAAGAGGTTCCCCCTTCCTAATCCGCCACTGACCACCGAAAGTAGGGGGAATGTGATTTGTTGACGCTGGAGGCCATTATCCCTACGCCCCCCCACCCACCCACTTTCCTCTTGACCCGTTGTCCGTCTCGTGTAATTCTAGATAAGCGAATAGAATTCGTAGTCAGCAATGGGTTCAAGTTACAACGTCGTTGGAATCACTGAAACCTGGATTGTTACTATATACACTTTATTTTTATTTGAAATATGAAGCTGTCTAATCCCATCACGATAAACCTCATCGTGTAAGGCCTACGTTAGGTTTGTCTTCTTTTTAGCTTTGCATAGTATATACGTATTTACACATATCGAAATATGCGGCGTCATTGTACACGATTGACGATCGAACTGCTCACCTGAGAACGATTTCCGGTCCCGTTGGAACCGGTATCCGCGTATATATACACATATGCATATAGGGTGTTCGTGTTATTAGTATCCACCATTTTTTTTGTAAATGATAAGTATATATAAAAAGGGAAAAGCTGGATACTAATAACGTGAACACCCTGTGTATACTTAATGATTCACACATTTATTCATGTATTTACTGAAATACATTTAGATGAATTAATATTAGGAATATATTATAATTTCTTTTTTTGAATAGCACAGTTAGATTTTTGTATTCTAGAAATTGAAACTTGGGTCCGATAAATATGAATGGTTGAGGATACAAATTAATGAACATCTTTGTGATTTAGAAAAAAAATAAATATCAACAATTATGCGAGTTGCATTACTTACTGATTAGTATTTGATATAACCGCTTTATTCTTTCAGAAACGCTTCAATACATCTTAGCATAGTACTTCTTAACTTCTTAGGCGCTTTTCGCAACGTTTGACCCTTTTATTTAAATATATTTATTCAAAATTCTTTAAAACTTGTACTATCAGTGTTAAATAGGTTAAAGGTCAAAATATTGCGGTAACATAACACACCGTGTGACTTGAAAATAATAAAATTATTCCTAAAATATGAACAAATGTGTGAAATCACTATACATCGTTCCTTTTGAAAACCGATGAATGATTGTCCGATTATTATCCTAGTGTACCTAAAATGTAATTTAACTCGTTGTTGGTAAAACAATTTTTATCTGATCCTCTCTTGCAAAAAGCGTCGTCTATTGCTGACCGGTTAGCTGGTGGAAATTTTGTAAAAACAACATTCTCTCGCAATAAGCGGTTCATGATGCGTGTAAGAAAAAGATATCCACTGTTTTTCAGCCTTGTAAAAATTGATTAGAGCATGTATCGAGTTACAGGCACCGTAAATACTACACCTATTACGTAATTCCTCTTGAGCAAACATTGACTGACATAACCTCTTTATTTTAATCTTGAGTAACTTTTTTTCTCGCGATTTTCGAATATCGCGCCCAATTTGGAATTTCTTCTAGACGTTAGTGATCTATTATGGTTCACGGTAACCTAGTATATTTCTCGAGCTTAAAAAATAACTTACTTCAGCGATTATTTAATATATGTATGTATGTTTCATTGTAAGATTGAGCAGCACCTCCTTTATCCGAACACCTATTATCCAAATACTTTTATTTTTTTAAATCATGAAACTTAATGCGATCAGTGGTTTCTTTTGCAACTTTGTCCCTCACGGTGAATAGCAAACGATGCGATCGTAAAAGGATTTGACCTTGGAAATATCTGTGAAGGACAAGTTTGCCCCCACTTATTTCGACAGGCCTCCATTGAACCAAACATGTATAATCCCGTTGCGATAGTTATGACGTATAATTTGAAAACACCTTGTCCCTAGAACAGTGTTTCTCAACCTTTCTCGGATCATGTCCCACTTCGACTCCTCAAAATTTTGGATGCCCCCTTATTGTACGTACAGTAGCGGACAAAAGTATAAGACCAAAGGGTCAAAGAAAACGAATAAATTAATTAATAAGAAGTAACACGATAAATAAAATTCGTATTCTAAGCTAATCGATAAATAGTATTCTATCATAATAACGATAGTAATAAATATATGAACAATATTTGCATACTATAAAATTATGTTTTATATTGACCTGTTGCCTTAAACTTTTGTCCGCTATTGTAAGTATAATAGATAATTAAGTTCTGAAGAAGTATAATATGAATAAGCGTTTTAAATTAAAGGAAGAAATTTAGATAAAATAGTGTTTAATTTGATTATAAATTTTATATTATCTTTACGTATTATAAAAAATTATATACTGTCATATATCTTTGGTGAAGTTAACGAATGGAATTTTCCAATTGTCCCCTAAATAATAAAATTTGAGAAACCCTGGCTTAGAAGATACTTGTAATGGTGATATATTCTTTTCTTCTTATTTTTATATTAGCGCAGGAAGTAAATGTAAACAAACTGTAAAGCGGAAGTTACGAAATTCGCTCTTACTATTCCAAATGCTTTACATTTATTTTTAGCAATACGTAAATCAGATAATAAATGACAGGTATTACTAACTGGTTGTAAAATTTATCGAACAAATACGTGAACAAAATAATGGGGCAAAAAAAAAGAAATGAAACTGAAACGCGTGTGTCTGTTTTTCTACTAAGTCTCTCAATTGTACGTTGATAATTAAATTTTACGTCGAATTTTCCGCTTCTTACGTAAATCTCTTAGCACAGACGCAATTTCGTGATCACAATGGAACCAAAAGAGATGCAGTGCTACGTCACTGCGGACGGCATCAAAACATATTTATAAAGGCGCCTAACAGAAAGGGAGATACGGCCGCGACCGATTAATAGCGTAGTAAATAACTCTCATTTTCTTTATCTGCTAATTAAGCGCACACTTATGTAATCTGTCGAATATTATCGAACGATAATTAGCAGCATGATTATTGACGCGCCTCCAAGACCATGTTACACCAAATACATATGTATGTTCAACTTTTCGAAAATGCTTTATTAGTATATTACGATTTTTAAATACTGTAAAAATATTTTTCTATTGTATGTTCCATCACGATATATCTTAAACATCAACCATCGACTAAGTTTATAAATTTCTGTCGTATTACTTATATCGAAATCTTTATTACGAATTTTCAAAAATTTTAATTTACTAAAATGTTTAAATACGACTACAAAAATATATTTATAGCAATGCACCTTAAACGCTATCACCGACTAAACGTTCAAATTTATTTCGTAATTATTGAAATCGAAAATTTTGTCGTAAGTTTTTGAAAATCCTTCAAAGTATATAAAAACTTTAAAATAAGATCATAAAAATTGTTTTCACCTTATGTTTCATTGTAATTCATTCTCCAAAGACTTTTCTGGTAGGCTTTCAACATCTTTTTCGTATTACTTCAATCGAAACATTTGCCCCAATTTTTTCCCCTCAATACGGGAACAAAAAAGTAAACCATGTCGAACGGCAGAGGAGGCTCAATTACGATTAACCTTGGTGCAAAAATCAGTCATCTCCAGAAATTATGATTTTTCAACAAACAAACAAAAAACTGAAAATTAGAGATTCAATTTTTTTTTGTTTATTTATATAGGTATATTCCCATTAAAACATGCCATTCATCGATACTCAATTTAACTAGTCAAAACCAGTTTTATCAAAGGTCCCTTATCAATACCAGTTTTATCTATTTTATTTTAGAAGTGAACAAATATATTTGACCAGTACCGATACTCCTTAAAAATCTGTTCATTTATTTAACTAATTTAGAGTAGTCGTTTCTGGTACTAATGAATTTCAAATGTTGCCGATAATGCATATAAGCTGCTCATTTACCAAACCTATCAACTACAGAAACATAAGGAAGAGAAAATTAACAAATATAAGAAATTAAGCATCGATCAAGTGCTTTAACACTCAAATTTTTCAGCGTTCTAGTATAATTATTTTTAACTTAAATAACTTTCCGCCTTTTCGAGTATTTATGAGTGTATAAGATCGAGTATAAGATTTAAGAGTTACAAAATCACAGATGACCGAGTTTTGTACCAGGCTTGAATTCTCCTCAAAAGCTGCCCCAACGAATGTAGATGCACGTGCATCGCGACGTGGGATGGCATGCACGCGCGACCTGCCTTTCGACTCGGAATGTTTCGTGACGTAGCACGGCAAGAACGCGCCGGATTGGTCGGCCCGAGGGGCTCGTCTATATTTACTATGTGGCGATGCGTCATTATCGAGCGGCAGCACCTACACACATCGGACAAAAGACTTTTTCCCAATCGTCTACGCGCGAGTTGCGTAACAACATGCCCTGTAGCACACGTGTATTCTTACCCTCCGTTTTACGTTATTTCTCGTTCGTGCAATCAGTGAACAGACTCCGGCGCTCTTCGACCGAGTTACTCTATCGATTTTGCTCTCCAGCATCAAAAAATGAACGGTAGCCCCGAGCAGACGAGAACCGACACATTCGAACAAAGTCGATGTTGAGATTTTTCCTTCTCGTATGCTTTAATCTGGGTTAGATTCTGCTGGTATTTTCAAATACCTCTTTCTGTTCAGCGTCACTGGTGTTTAGTCGTTGAATGAAAAGAAAGATCAAAAGGTTAAAGGCATCGCGTCAATTTTACGTATGTAAATTTTTCTGGTTGGACTTAATAAAAAGATGTATAGAAAAGTCAGCTTTCAGAAAAATGCTTACTAGCATTACTGAAGATAAAACAGATCTCGGAGATCTGAGGTTTTTATTGCATTTAATTATATAGTTAAAAGTTATTCATATAAAATTCTAGCTTTCCTTCATCTTGAATAATAAATCACGATTTAATATTGAGATATTTGTTATAGAGAATAACATTTTCGTGTTACTGTAGTCTTCAGTAACTGCTTAAAATTATATAGCATGAACGTTTCTCGCTATTACTTAACGGTGAGAGATACTTAACCGTTACCAAAAAGGATAACACAACACTCGAGTTGAATAGTCTATTTTTAGGACGTTTGAAAAAAGCATCACGTCTACACAATCCTACGAGTAACCGGTTTGGTTACCTTCACCCTCGCAATGAATCGATAGGTGTATAGATATGCGGCAGGGCGGCTGTTTCTCATATTGCTTGGCAACGGAACCAGTAAGACGCGAGGACGTCAATCTCGTGATACCTCACGCGATGCATTATGCACCACCTGGGTGATGCATACACGGTGCCAACGCTCGTTATTCCGATTGCAAAACTTAACGAAGCATGTCTGGACACAAATACCTTTGCAATCTTATCCCCTACTCACAAGTACTGTTTTTGCCAGATTTCATAATTGAATTAGTATTAGTGATAGAATTTGAAAACTTCTTCGATTTTAATGAAATCTTTAGAAAGCACCGAATTTTTAACACATATACAAAAATGATGTGTCTACCTTGAACTAAAAATTTCCTATTGGAAGACACGTGCTACATGTTTATGCACGTGTGTATGTATATATACGGTGACTCGCAAATTTGTTTACATGTTTCGACGTATTACGTTTTTCGAATAGTACAGTGAGAGTTTTTAATTTAAAAGTACAATACTTGGATATAATAGGTGTAAACAATTGAGATTATAATTTAATGAACACCTCCATGTTTGAAGAAAAACTATATTTTATTTTTAAAAAACAGCCTGTAATTTATAAAAATATGTGAACAATTATGTAAGTTCAATTATCTATTAACTGATATTTGATATAATCTTCTTACATTTCTAAAACTACCTTAATCCACCTTAATATATTTACTATCATTTTATAATAATTTTTCGCAACGTTTATTCATTAATTGACTATTCAAGACTTGTATTATTAATTTTGTATTATTAATAATACAATATGCAAATAATTTATTCACTATGTCCCACAAATATTAAATAGATTTAAAATCGAGAGATCATATTAGTACAACGCATGGGTGATATAAAGCTTAAAAATCCAAAAAAAGAAATGAAATAATTCTTAGTATTTGAATATATGTGAACAAATATGTGAATCACTGTATATATACGCCGCTGCGATATACAAATTTATGCATATACAATGTGGACAGGACTGTCGCACGGCACGCATGTGTCGTAGTCATCCCGCGCCCTTTTATTTTTGACCAGATTACTAATGCCACGCGCGATCATCAATGTATACTTTCCGCACCTTTCTCAACAGAGTTAAATTTTTCAGGTTACGTAAAGAACATTCTTTCTTATTCGTTTCTGGATTCTAATCAATATCGACCGATTAAAGGTCATAACTTCCTTATCAAATATCAGTGAACAATATATCCGATAAGCGCAAGTAACATTTCAACGTCCCAAGTTTAATCCGTAAGAAGAGAACGCAGTAATTTATAAGAAATTACACGAATGAACAAATGAAAATCATCGATCAATTTATTGACTCAAGTTTGGAACAGTCTTTGCTCAAATAAAACTATTTGAAAATTTTATTTCGATGTTCCTGTAAAACAATCGAGGACACATCTAAAAGGTCCTTCGATGTGAGAATTTCTCTTTTCAAAGGTGAATCGGTCCCACTCACCCTTTTCCGTGACCGAGTAATACTTGAAAATACTCGTCTTGCGGCCGGTTTGTGAACGCTCAAACTCGGCAAACCTCGACTCGTCAAACGTTCCATCCTCATCCTGTTCCATTTCTTCATCCTTCTCCAGTTCCCCGTTTTTTCTCTCGCCCCCTACCACGTTTTTCTGCTCCATGATCCTCGATCAATAATCCGGTGGAAGCGGCACGCGCCCGAGTTCTTCACAACACAGACGAAAACTTTGTCCGCCAACACGGCCAGACTCCAATAGTAATCCAAATAATGCTCTAACTGAAAAAAAAATCGCAGCAGTGAGGGGCGGTTTTATCAAGATCGTACCGGGCTTTTATTATTCAACACACCTTCGCGTCAAGCACAGTTCGGCAGGGAGAATGCGCGAGAATCGCCGGTGCTTTTACCCGCTCGCCTTCCCTTTTCCTTACCTCCGCTTCGTCTCGCCCCTGACTGATTGTATACCGTTTCACGTTTGCTCTCGTCCCGCTCAAGTCGTGTGTCGTCTGCTCGTTGTGGTCATGGCCAATGACAGCGACAACAACGACACTCTAAAATTAACCTTCAATCAGTTCAATCCTGCGTGCTTCTTCTGTACTTCGCGCAACAGGCCTCTACGCAAATTTCTTGACCGAATTGGGTTTTCGTGAAATGTCGCGGTACAGACATCGCGCGTCCCAAGGTCCCCGTCAATGCAGGGACCAGCTCTAATTGTTATCTATGCAAGAAACGCGAAACAATTTCTACTATCTCGACGATGCTCACAGTAATTCAAGTCGACACTTATGAAAAATAAAAAGAGCAATTCGATAATGTACATTTTGTTATAGATTAGGGTGCTAAAGCAAATTACATCAATTTTATTTTTGAATAGATGTACAAGTACTCGTTAAGCATTTTTTACTTGAAATGTAATTAATGCTCGGTTTATAATCAGAGTTCAATTAATGGTAATTCAATTATCGCCATCTGAAATGCAATGGGGCATATTGTGAGATGAACTTTGAAACCACAACGAATCCGCTTTCGTTAAATAAGATTTTATTATAACTGTAATATTATTCTTTTAGTACTATAAATTTATTGTATAAAATATGAACAATAACTTGCACTAGATACAATAATTGTGCTCTTAGAAGCATTCAATCAAAAAATATTTGTTTAAATTCAAAATATTCTTAAATTTAATAATCTTCTACCTGGTTTACTCTTATCATAGTAATGTAAAAATATATTTAGTAATTCTATATATTATATAGATTATTCACGTATAGCCTATCTTGTGTTTATACAGATACTAAAATAATAGGGATCTCTATTAAATAACTCAATATCAAGCTATCTTTTTATGATACTAAAATTTATCAAAAATTAATTTACATTATTGATACATTTAAAGGCTCAATTAAAAACTAGTACTGTCTTGTGTTAAAGTATAATGGAATATAAAAAAATATAAATATAGTCTAATGAATTAGTGTAAAAAAAGTACAGGATAAATAAAAATTGCAAAATAGATAGTCACCGTCACTTCCACAGTCAAAGTTTTACAAAGTAAACAAACGAGTTTCGATGAAAACACGGTTTTTAGCTGTACGTAAAAGTACCGAACATGATGTTGGTCTGTAAATAGGCCGCATAATGCGTTGGTTTTTCCCGGGAAGCATCTGACTACCCAACAGTATTGCTACCTTCCTTCCTTATATACAAATCGCATGCACTACCGAGCACTAGCGAGAAACATAGCAATGGTAGCCACCTAGTAGCAAAACTAGGATTTAACTTTCTGTTACTCAGATGGCGTTGTACTGCTTGGCGCAAAGATATAACATTATATCTACAATCGAGATTGAAAAAAAATTGTTTACTTTTTATATTTTAATAATATAACGATTGAACTGTATGAATATTGTTGTCCTTCATTATTAAATTATTTCCAAATATCATGTTTTAAAATATACTTTAAAAGAATTTTATTGAAACAAATGAAGTATATGAATTCATTTGTTTATAATACATATTAAATAATTTAAAAGCATTCTTTTATAAAAAGTAAATAAATTTTGATACATGATTTATTCATCGCATAATTTTGCCTTGACTGATTAAAATAACCTGTATCAATTATGGCACTTACAGCCTTGTTCGCAAGCGTCATTGATGGATTGAATGTCAGTCTCCTAACACATTAACTACATACATGACGCTAATTCATTTTTCACTAAATGATGTAATACAATTTTTTATGGACGTAATCATTACGAAAACATTTTTAGATATACATACAAACATGTAACATAGTTTCAATATTTGTTTTTAAAAATAGTTAAATTACATACATCTGCACTCTTATTTTTTATACTATTCATTTAATTTATTTTTTGGTTTTTAATTTATCTTATATTTAAATTTCAAATTTGATTTAATTAGTAGATTATGTTTTCATGAAATGTATAAAAATAAGTTAATGAAATGTAATAGCATTATTTGTTTTTTGATACATTCGTATTCAACGTGCGGTACCCACGTGCTATAGAATTATGAGACTTACACCACCTTACAAAGTATGATAGAAAAAAAGATAAATTATAAATGAAATATTCTTATTGAACAATTGCTCGCAATCGAGTATCATATTTTAAAAGAAGGATATATTATTTGATCTACCGTAATTGAAAAAAAATGTTAAATACTTACGAAAATGTTACTTGACGGCCGGCAGATGAATAC
>JAOPTO010002241.1:0-171382 GCA_033822845.1 Tetrapedia diversipes | reverse complement strand
TTACGTGAGGTTACGATGAATTTTGTATGAAAGCATTCGTTGGAATCTACTAAAGATATCTACAAAGGAATTTCTTGCGGAAGCTTGCAGATCTAAGAATTATAACAATAAATATATAGTTAAAACGCTAAAATCTCTTGATAACCGTTATGTTTCGGGTCGTGATGTTTCAATATTAAGTAAAAATTGTTTCTTTTTGTATTATGATCGGAATGGTGACTAAAATACAATTATACTCAGGTATTTTGAAATGTTGTTAGCCACCTTAAAATTAATATATTTGCCGTTAAGTCAAGTTTACGATATCGCCGCATTCTTTCGGTTTTCAGACATATTTTAAGCCATTTTCATTTATTTCGCTTATTATTATAATAATCCTGTGAACAATTAATAGTGGATATGAAAAATACTGCTTACAAGCTGCAGAAAGATGCGTAGAATTTTTCAATTGCTATTACATGCCGGTCTTTGTACATAAAATTCTAACTCAAGGATCGAACATTATTGAAATCGCTATCATACTCAATAGAGGACTTTCCAAACAAGCTTAAGAAGCAAACAGAGAGAACACTATACTCAAAAAATATCGCGAATGTAGACCAACGAAGATCTGTTTCACTGTTTAATTTTAAGCTCACATCCATATTTAAATGCCTATGTACATCGGAAGCATAAGAAGAAAGAAATACATGAAGAAATACGGAGCCCGATAATTTTACCAGCGGATATGAACGAATTTAGACAGTAAAATGGAATCAGAAACGACATATTATCATCAGATACTGAATATAACGGTGATGTAACACTTTTCATAGTAATTTTAGTAATATAAAAATTTGATTAAATTCAATTAAAAATCAGTAATTTTCTTTAAAATTCTTTTAGTAAATTATGTACCGAAAACGAAATATTATGTAGAAGCTGTAACTCTTAGCTTCAAACTTTGGTATTATTCACATTTTTTTGCATCTTAAGGGCTCCAATGAGGTTGTTGTTGTAAATAAATTTTACTTGATACCATCTGAGGAGTAATTATGAGTCACATACTAGGCCAGTATAATCATTTTGAAAAGAATTAAAATACATATTAGACCTTCTACATAAAAATGGATATCAAAATCAGATTCTACGACCCAAAAACCTTATGCAACCGCTCCTTTTATAGTGAATAATGCAAAGATAAAAGCGTTATGAATTAAGTTCGCGTTTTAGGCGATTCGAACCACTGTGCGACATTGCTTCTGCTGTTGTTACAGTGCTTGAATTTATACTAAAGCTAGTTTTGGGGATATTTGTATTAAAATTTTGATACTACCGTAAATCATTCAAGCTAGAAGTTAGGATCTAGAAATTCAATTTTATGGCAGCAGACACTTCTGCAGGCCATACAAATAACATTAGCATAATAGTTACAGATATATTATAAATTCATAATACGATCAAGAAATAATTTATGAACACATAGTTCACTTCTTCTTGTTACTAGATCATTGACGATCTTAAATGACATAAAGGGATCAACTTTTATGTAAGTATATTATGCAGTGTAGGTCCTCTATGGCATCAAAGCGTTCAATTAACATTACTTCTATTTAAAAAACTCATTGTATACAATCAATGTCTATATAATAAGATAGTTATGTTCTAAAAATGGTGTCATGTTATATGAAACTGTTATAGGAGACTAAACATAATTAAAGACAAAGATACATTTCAAAAGTTAATAAAACTGCTACATATGTTATACTGTAAATTTATTATGTTTATAGATCATTAAAAGAAACATTTTTATCATTTTTTCTTCATTTCTCTTCTCCACAGAAAAATATCAGAAGTTTTTCGATTATTATTTAATTGTGTTAGAACGAAATTGTGTTGCAAAAGTACCATACTACACGGAATTAACAGTATAGCATTGTCACTTTGTTTATCTGAATTCGTTAGATGCCCCGATACTTGCGAACAATAGCAAGTATATGTACCTATGTAAATTTGTATGCGAGGGCAACTATTGTAATAGAACCGAGTTTCTCATTATCAAAGGGTTTACGTACAAACTGCAATGCCGGTGAAATTTGCTATCTTTGAGTTAGCACGTCACGTTAGAAACTCTGAACTGTTTTGTACAGTTGAAATCGTATTCACTTTATCGGAATGTTTAACGGCGGGTCTGTGTTCCAACATCACGATTATGGGCCGTAAACACGCTTGCACGTAATTAATTCTGGACGAATGTTAATTAGTATACCTTTGGAGGAAATTTCAAAGTGCCTTGTATGAAAGGCAGGTCATCATGGAAATAACAGTAGCGTTGCAACGAACTTTTATACCTGTCTTTCGAATACATAAAAATTATACTATCAAGAAAAAGGAATCTTGTTTTATTTTACGTACAAAATTATGCTTTGTAAACGACGAGAAAAACAAGAAATCAATCAGATACGATTCGTGTAGAGAACGAAAGGCACGTAAATTGTTTTTGTTTAACACAAGAAAATTTTAAACAAGTATGTAGCTGGCAAATGATCTCAAATAACTTTGAAGAATCTATTACTAAAAGATGAATTTTTTCAGATTTTACTTATAATTGGTACAAATTTCCTGGACAGCTCAATACTTACATTTAAAAAACATTTGCATCAATAAGATGATTCCTTAAAACAGAGTACGATCTATTTTACATATTTAGTTTAAGAGATAAGTGAAAGATTATAGTAAAACACCCTATATGATAAGTTCTATGACATTATAATAATTTGTATAGTGCACATATAAGGTTACTTATCAGTGAAATTGTAATCATTTTTCTATTCTTTTGAAAATACAAAGTTATTGCATATAAATGTACATATTTTGCATATTTACAGTACATTTTAATATAAACATTTGTTCTACTCTAATATCTTTAATACTGTTAGTCCAACGTGACCAATCATAATCGAGATCTTTCTTGTGATCGATTAAACGTCTGTCACAGTTACGGTTAATTCCGATCACCGAACATTAATTAAATGAGATACAATGCTCCATCGAAGGTTAATTGAAAGCGACCGAGTTTGATTCGCTTATAGACAGCGCTAGCGGTAATCTACTGGATTTACAGTAGTACAGCTGCACATAATACAATACAGGGAATAATTGTTCAAACTGCATCCATTCGTTTCTAGGAACGGACAATCGATTCCAATAATGAGTAAACTTCCATTTAGGTTTGGATTAGGATAACCGTTGGGGATTAGGGTAACCGATCATGTGCTTCGTGACGGCTCTGAAACGACCATCTGCCATGAGAAATGTAATCCTTTTTAGGTCAGAGCCTTTAAACCTTACTTTATCGTCTCCGTTTTCCGAACGACGCATCAATAACAGTATTTTTCTACTGTTTTCATGAAATATGCATTAAATTGAGACATTTAATTTATAATAATTTAGAGCTACATTAAGAACTATCGTTTCTTAAAATTATTTATGGAATATTTTATAGTAATAGTTGCGTTATAATATACAATATTGTTACAATAATAATTGCAGATACTGATTATTATTTTTAAAATTAAACGATCCAGAGTTATACAAGAATCCATTATATTTTACAAAGACTCTATGCAAATTAAGTAGGTGTACGAAGCAGGTAATAAATACCAAAATTAGTCTTAAAATTCAATCGTTGCAATAAATGATAAAACTAAATTCACCAAGGATAACAGGCACACGCGTATAATAACTTTTTATCAAATGAAGCTTTGATTTTCAAGAAAGTGACTTGAAACATGAATTAAGCATGTGTGCACCTAATGTTACAACTGTTACTAGAGATTGGTATTGCTGTTACTATTTCTGTATATGTATAATGCAGTGTCACGGCTTGTTTACTATTAATAAATATCTTTTTATTGCTGCTCACAATCTATAAATATTAATATGTAGTTTAATTTAAAATGTTCTTTTAAAATTTTTAATTTATTACAATTTGTTAATATATAGCTTACATTTATTTAGGATATGGTAGAAAATGTTTGCCACTCGATATCTATACAAAATTTATTCAAGTATTAAAATAATCTTTTCTTTTTGTATATTCGATAGTTAGGATATTTTAATAATGTTTTAATTAACTGTAAATGAGTAAATGAAATAATATTATATGCATATAATAATATGATATAATAATTCTTTTATTTTTTAAACTGAATTTTTGAATTCAAACTGACAAGGGAACACCGCGAACTGTCATTCACGGATTTGAATGAAACTTAAAATGTCGGGTGAAATACATGTATACTTGCATTCAAAGTAGAATAAAATGTTAAATAAGTATGAAATAAATGTTTATACATGTATATATGAAACATAGCGCAATGTATGTAATATGCCATCGATCTTCATATAATATTTTATATTTTGCTGTATTTATGTTATCACATTCGTAATCGTCATATATTATGACCTTTAAAGAGAAAAGGAAATCCGAGTATGTAACTTACTGTGTGTTGTTAGACCGAAAACGTGCGCGCGGTGTACGTTACGTCGTATATTTAGATAAGTTGGTGTTGCATAGTAAAAATAATATACATGGTTGAATTCAGAATAAAATACGTAATATTTTTAGTGATTATGAAAATGTAAAAATTGTTTAAAATAACGCAAGAAAAATTTTTTTTTTAACAAGGAAGACATTTTAAAAAATTTTCTTAAGGTAAAATTATAGAGCTCGTTACACCATTAAACTTTTATCCAAAACATTTTTCTCTATCTCTTATACTTTAACAGATGTACGCGAGAAAGTGAAAATGTCGATTTGACTTTGAGGTTAGTTTTCACACCCTTAAAGAGCGATTGGACCGAAATGAAGCATACTGTTATTCTTGTATTGGATCACTCTATAATCCCACTAAGTTTCATTCAAATCCGTGAATGACAGTTCCCTTGACGGTGTTCCCTTGTCAGTGAAACAAGTAATATTTCGACTTCACTGAAGAAATCTACACAAATTTGACGTGTTAACAATATCTTTATAGAGGTATTCGAAAACTGTATAACTGTCCTATTCGATAGGAAAAATTAGGAAAAGGATATGTTGAAAACTAAAAATCAATGTTGTTTTCTTGAGAGTTCAATTTTGTATTAAACAATAAGGGAACATTTCAAATTTGGAATTATTGATTTTTATAAAACTGTGATGCGCTGGTCCTTCGCTTATTCGTCTTAATAAAGGCGAGAGTTGTACGAATAATTGAAGGGACCAGATAATCCGAAGATATTTTTTTCTTAGGGTAGAACGTAATTATAACTATGTACATCATAATACCGTTTCAGAGTATAATATATGCATTATGTAATGTATCGCATCGACATTGGTCTTGAATCCTCACATAAGACATTTTAATACTGCCACTTAAGTAGACATAATCTATAAGAATAAAATCGATTATATGATGTCTTACTATCTGCAGGTCGGATAATCTCGCGGCTGGATAATCGTAGGCCGAATAAGGACTTCTGTATACATAGCTATAGCTGTAAACTATAATATATAATAGAAAGCGCTCTCATACGGTTCTAAAGATATTTGAACTATCATTCTTGCAAACTATTATAACTAGAAGTATATGAGTAAACCGTCAAATTTTGTATTTTGTATTTTTATTTTTGTAATGTAATTCTGTATTTGTATTTTTGTAAGATGGATGCTATACAGGACTCATCCCTATACATTTGTAAATATTATTGTCAAGTACATGTTTGATTTTTCAATCAATTTATCATCTGATATCATTACTCAATTACCAGCAGTTAAAATTGAATTTACTGCTTACTGATTACAAAGTAGTGTGGTACAAATTGAAACGTTTGATTACATTGAAGGTGACCACAATCTTGGGACACTTAAATCGCTCGGGGCGCTAAAGTGTTTAACAGATAGCTATACCTTCTCGAATCACAGTTACGACATATGTAGCGTCTAGAATTCGAGTTATTGTCTCTTAACGCTTGCGAATACTTTTAGCAACGTTACTAGTCGTCGAGATAAAGCAGCTCGAGTTACTATAGGACGGATTCTTATTCCATCTGTAACGTTGTTACGACATTAACGCCCGCTATAACAGCAATGACGCAATACCATCGTGAAAATGGATGCTCGTTAGAACAGAGAAAACACGGGTGAGGAAAAGGTCTTTCCGGAGCGAGAGTTGCATCTTCTGGAATCCCTATGAAAAGGTCGCGTAACTTGTTGATTCGTGCGAAGATTAGAACCTGCACGAAGTCTGAACGTTCTCCCAGGATCATAACGGAATGAGTACAGTCGCTTACAAAACACTTACCATACACTTGCCCAATTCATAATATCAAAATAACAAACAAGGGTTTTGGAAACTTCATAAACATTATTAACTCATTTATCAGTAAAAATTAGTGATATTTTGAAAAAATAGAGATGTCTTTTAAACTTCTTTGCTAAAAAAACATAAATAAATTTGAAGTATAAGTTATAGGATCTATTACAGTTACCACGGGTATATTAAAATACACGGAATTTGATATAATTATTAGAGTTATTGTAACCGCAAATTTTATGGATTCAACTATACCCATAACGATTATATTTACATTTATGTAAAGTTGTTTCTAGTTTATTTAAAAATGCAGAAAATATAGATATCATTTTAGAATATATAAATTTTGTATAATATTCTGGTGTTCATCTAATATTTAAAATCTTTGATCTTTTTTTCCAAGATTTGGCGATACATGAAAATGTTCGTAACCAACTGTACATATACTATTATCCGAAAGGTTAGAGTATCCGTTGCTATTCGAATAAAACAATCTCTTTCATATAAATTCAAGTTTTCTATAACCTTATGTTTATTAACCATTTTATTAAAAACATTATTCCTAAATATGTTGAAATAATATGTAATATAAGTATGATTCGAAATTTAAATTTAAATTGTATTCAAAAGTTCTATAGAAATAACGACCGTAATACATAAAGTCTTTTATGATCTTTTTGTTTAAAATATTAACCCTATATGCATCCATAAATTTAGCAAATATTTGTAGCCGTTTCAGATTATTCACTTCAATTGTCTTCGTTTTAATCATTCAGAATGCTGATAGGTGTCTATGAAAGTGCTTATAATTTTACAGGGTGAAAAATATATTACCATGACAATGAAATGATGAAAAATATAGTTATTAGTTGCTAGTAATTTAATGCAGTTGACAGGACGAGTTGGTTCGGTGTTGTTTTCTATGTTCTCAAGGAAATCCACAGTTCTTTAAATGGTAACCTATTATTTCTTTCAATTATCCCTTAGCTGACGTCGACAGTTGATTTAAGAAGCTATCTGTTTTGCTTCACGGAAATCATAAATTGTCGCTCCCAAATCAAAAAGAGAAAGCAATTAAATTTTAATAAAGGAAGCTAAAATTATTTATTCAACTAGAAACTGTTTATTTCAATCATTACAATTTAATTGTAAAAATTAAATGATTTAATAATTTCGAAACTTGAACATTAATTAATAACTTACATTAAATAAAATATAGCTCTTATTGTATTTGATGTAAGTTCTTCTTTTGAAAATAATGTGAATCTTCTTATTCTTATTCTTATTCCTTTTTCCAATTTTCCCTATTAAAGGTAAGGTTAAAAAGCAGTAAACTTCTTTTGTGATATTATATAAACATTTTTATAAACATTTTCTATATAAAACAAATGTGTTTTATTAAACGCAAATAGATTTGCACCAATTCAAAAATAGGATATTCATACAACTTTATTTAATAAATTCATGAAAACTTATTTATTTATTTAATTATTTATAGTTCTTTCAACTAAATTGTGGGGATGTTATATTATTATATTTTATTGACTTTATTATAACACGCAGAAAAAGATGTAATTGTAATGCATTTGTAACCTAAATCAGATTTAACTTATTTTAACTTATTTATGACCTCTCTTTTTAACTAAGCAGTTTAAAACAAGCCAGTAAATAATAAAAAAGATAATCTTGAAAATGTAATTATGTACACATAATTCAATCTAACTTAATTCATAACAGAAGAGAAACTAGTTTCCCTTATATATAATGTAAGGGAAATCGATTCAACCAAACTCTGCCATCTAAAACCCAAATGTCTTTATTTGCGACATCACCTCTCTTTTGCCAGGCGTTTTTGTCACAGGCGAGTTTCGACGCAAACATGCAAACAGCTTACAATAATTTAAATTGAGTTAGATGTATTTAGAATAGCATATAGCAATAATAATAGAATAATTTATTCTGATATAAATTCGCACAAGTAGTATAATCTGATTCAATTTAATTTGCGGAAAACACTTGCCAATCTAAATAAGTGGAAAAAGAAATTGGTTTCATTTTGTTTTTGATTACTTAATGTGTTGAGTTTCGATATATCCTAACTAGTTGGAATACTGACTTTACCCTCGAAGCGAAACAGCCAGATACATCTAATATTGTTTTGAAATTTATCGGTGGGGCCAGATGTGGGTCAGTCAGCGAGAGCACTCGCAGGCACGCCGAGCTCTGAAGCTCAACAGATTTTTCTGGGACCTCTAACCGGCTCGCAGCTGTGACTTTCCCCGATTGATCTTGCAGCTCTATTCAACAAGTCATCTTCGTGGTCATTGCAAAAATAAGTCTTCGAATTCGAAGTTCGTTTTCGTTACCTATGGGTATTACGAAGGGAAGAGTATTTTATCTATACATATAAAAAGACATGTCTTGACTGACTGACCGATTCATCATCGTAGAGTCTAAACTACTGAAACTAGAAACATCAAATTTGGGCAATGGATTTATTTTATGACGTAGTTACCCACTAAGGAAGCATTTTTTGATATTCCACTCCTAAGGGGGTTAAATAGGGGTTGAAAAGTTGTTTGAAAATCTGTCGATTTTGAAGCAAACACTATAAAAAAGAACGCGGGCAACAACTAGTGGTTATATAAAATAAGAATTTATAACGTTTTACGAAGCTTCGCTTTGAATATATCGGAGAACAAAGAGTTTAAGCATAGAAAGGCCCATCCATGAACCGTTGCGTTAGATACCAAGATCATTGTAAACTGAATCCAAAGAGTATGACCATATAGAAATCTGTTTTACTTTTGTTGTAAAATCATTAATCAAAAATATATATTGTAAAATAAATAATAATTTTATATGTGTATAAGGAAGAGAATAGAATTTGCAAACAAATTTATCTCTCAAAAATACATAAACATGATACTAAAATACTTTTTTCGTAAATAGGTAAGGAAAAAATATAATATATGCTTTAATTCACAATAAAGTATTGTATTGAAATTCCCCTGTTCTCCATGAAAAATCTCTTACCTCTGGTGTCGCAAGGGATAAACCATATAACCATCAAGATTTACAGCCTTCTTTCAAAATTATTAGTACACTTGTAGAGAACTACAGTGGCTCCAAAAAGTATTCGTACACTATGTCACAAATAAATTCGTTTAACCCTGAAATTCTGAGTCTGTTAGAAGTATCTAATAAAACTTTGTGGGTATGTAGATCGTAATAGTATACGTATGAATTAATCTCTTCTTTTCATCTAAATGCCATTTTAAAGGGATGAAACCAGCGTTGAAGTTTCTGAATTTTCTCTCATTTTTTAAAGATAACTTTGTAATGGTACTTGATGAAGCAAAGCCTTTCAAATAGAAAATGTTTAATTTTTAATACTCTATCGCCCTGTCATAAAAAAAGAACACAGAAAAGCTTGTACTCAAAGTGTGAAAAATTGCTGAAACTTTGAGATTCGTTATCAGCCCCCTTAAAAGATATTTTGCCGCCAAAAAAATTGCTCCACGCAGGACACACCATGCTCTGTACACACATAAAATTTCATTGAAATCAGAATTTCAGAAGCAAGATGAATTTCCTTATAATACACGTACGAATACTTTTTGGAGCCACTGTAGGGGAATTCGGAAATCAATCATGAAGTTACAGTAACTTTTTTAAAACTATTACCTCGTTTACAGAACTTCTGTTTTAACTGAAAACAATGGAACATCTTGTAGAAAAAAGCTAGAGGTATAAAAAGTATATTTTTGCAGAAACTGTTTTTTGTAAAAAACAACACTACATGGTTTATGTATAGGTATACATTCAATGACAAGAGAGGTTTATCAAATTGAATTTTTCAGATATACTAAGTATAAGTATATAGTATGATATACTTTTAATAAGCCAATTGCAATAAAACACAAACTCATTATATAAATAGCAAATACCTTCGTCCGTAAGTCGACGGATTTGTAACTAAATAAACAAAATGTTTATTATATTAAGCTTTAAGTAAAATTTTCAAGAAAAAGACAATTTAATGTTCTCTATGAAATAATTAGTGGGGTAACTTAATTTCTTAATTATAACATAAATTACCTCAAATAACTAACCATGTCGGAGTTTATGATTTCATACTTCCTTAGAATGTTATTGGTCCTTACGATCAAGGGAAGCATCAACATTTGGCGAATAATTACGCACGTACAACAATTTCACCTACTCAATAACAATTATCGCGTTATAAACTTATCCCTCGTATCGTAAACGTGACAGAACCATGACCTTGCTCACGTGGATGACACCCTTTGATCCAGTAAATGTCATTTCATAGACAATCGCGGAAATGCGACTTAATTGTGACAATTAATTGTTCTTTAATTCCCAGTTATTCAACATTTAGTGCTTTTCTTATTTTTGAAACTGTTTAATTATTCAAGACACGATGATAAATACATAGCAGTAATTAATTGTATATAAACCGTGTACCAATGTTTTTGACGTTTTTCAGCACTGGCTGATATGCAAACTCTATTTTTTTCTTTTTCTCTGTAATTCATATTCAAATAGAGGACGCTGCTTTTATTTCACAACTATTTTTAACTTTATTTTTAGTTGCAATAAAACTGTTAAGTAATATTCTTTTTTTAATTGTAATTAAGCATGTGTAATCATTAAATAATGTAAAATAATTGTTTATTTCTTGTAGGTTAGTCACTTGTTTATCCATAAATCAATTTGGTTGATGATGCGTTTTGATAATGTCTATTTTATTTACACTATGAATAAGTTAGACTATTACCAGCATATTATTTAAAACCGGACAACCAATAAACATATTTGTTTACATTAATTTGTTGTTCTAAAACGGAATACATATGTACATGTATTGAATACATTTCTTTATAATTACGACTTGATAATTTTAACATGAATCAGTTTTATCATGACATACTTTTTAAATTCATATTGATTTTGCACAATGTCCACATCATTTGTGTTACAATTCGAAATAAATATGTATTAAAGTGCACATTAGACGTAAAACAAACGAAACCAGAGTTAAAAGAACACAATTAAGCGTCATCGGTTAATCGATAAATCCGCTGTCGTAGACGAAGTAAGTTGATTCCTGTAACTCCGCGTCCCTAACAAGAATGCAAGGAGCAGCGAATTGCTATAAAAGCGTAATGACAGCGTTACGTAAGCCGTCGAGTTACATAAGATCCGGCTGGAGGCACTTCAGGTGCGGCACGTGCGGCATAGGTCGACGAAAAGGGTTACGAGAAAGGTTGCCAGCGGATATTGGGAGGGGGAGTAGGAGGAGAAGGGGTGGGTCAGTGTTGGATAAGATCGTGAGAGAAAAGAGCTGATGTGTACGAGAAAAGTTGCTGGAACAAAAGGGGAGAATGCACTGCTATGTGACCGGCTTTCGTCAGTGAATCGAATGCCAAGAAACCAGACTCCTCGATCTTCAATGAACTTCTCTACTTGTCCAAAAATCATGGACATATTCCTTTTTTCGTTTCGCTTTTCCTTTTTTCTTAACATTTATTGATTGGTGTATGGGGGTCGTATATACATACTATCGTGTAAAAGTATTAGAACATTTGTGGAGAATTAAAGCAAAATTATTTGTTACTTAAGAATTGCTAGTTAATTTGAAACTATGAACTGTGAAGAATTTATATATTCAATGTTGTAATAAAAATCTTAGCAATTATATAATTATACGTATTATACATGGTATCAGTTTTAACGCGAAACGTTAGAATAGTGCTTATATAGAATCAAAAAAATCAGAAGAATATTTTGCAGTAATTACTTCACATAGAGAGAAGCATTGAATGGTACGAATATCTTTTCTACAGAGCAAGTGATGTAAAAAATTTGAGTCATGATTTGATTTTTTTAAATGAAATATCGTATCTTCTTATTTATGTTACAGTGTTATTTAAAATATGTATAAATATTTGATAACTCAAGCACAATTTATTATAATTATATAAATGAAAAATACATATACTTCAGTAATTAAGAAATGTAGTAGATATTAAAAAAAAATTTTTATCGCAGTGAAAAATAGATAGTTTAGAATTGAATTGAATAAGAAATGTGGTTTAATAATTTAATGAATTTCCTGATTACTGAATCATAGAAATTTTATGATTTTGAGGATTGAAACCGGTTCAGAGTTATGAGTAAGTCGTGGAGATTTGATACAAATTTTATAATATACGGAAACGGTGGCGCTAAATTTCTTGTGATGCTCTTTGTATATTTCTCTTTCTTGTATTTGATATTTTCCTGTGCGATTTCTTATATCTTAGTATCATTATACTGTTTTGTATTTTTTAAAGAGTAATTTATAGTGAAGTGCATTGCATGTTCCACTTGCTATATTCAGTACACCGTTCATAAAAACAAAAGTGCATGAGTGCAGAACATTTCTTTATTATGAAACAAAAAGTTCTATTAATAGTGCTTTTTGTTTGTTCTTTTTTTTAGTGGATATATATTTTAAAAAAGGCCAATCGAAGAGGTATATTTTTATTATAATGTAATGGTATACATACTGTCATTTAAAATACACGTTTAAGTTTTCATTAAATATTTCAATTAACATAGTAGAAGCATTGAAAACAATATAGTGAAAGTACTTGACCATATTGGTCCTTCCTTTCAGAGCTATTAAGTAGGACATTTTTTCTCTATTTATGAAGAGAAATGGTCAAGTCATGATTAAGATAATTAAGAATAATATTTCTGTTAATTTTGGTATTGTATTATAATTTTATTTATAATACATAGTTTAATAATACCTATTTGTAATATAAGCTTAAATTGTATGTACATATTTCCTTTTGAACAATATCATCGCATTGTATTTCACTTTTAATGATCTACAATATTAATATCAACAATATAAATTTTAATTACATATAATTAAACTATTATGAGTTTGTAGTATTATCCTGAAATCATAAGTAATCACTATTTTCTTTTTGTTATTTTTTCTTGGATTATTATATAAAGCGTCTCTTTGATAATACTTGAGAGAGATGACTAAGTGTTGCCTTTTTAGTTATCAATTCTACTTATTTCAGAGCCTTTTATATTGTTTTCCAACAGTTAAGGAGTCATTCAATTAAACAGGTGGCAAGTATATATTTTATAAAAAAAATCAAAGAACAAATTGCAGTTATACTTGCATAGTTTACCGTATTCATTTATCCAAAAGCTTTGAAATCCAAGATACGAGATTGAAGTGTTTGATGTATTCGCTTTTAAATTATTAGAAAGCTTGATTAATTTATCAACAACAAAATATGATTAATAAGTGCAAGTGTTTTATAATGGTAATTACATTTCGGTCGTTACGCACTGTCTCTATAGTTTATACAATTTCCTTTTTAACAATAATTAACGAATTCTTATTTTCTCCGAAACTTAATTAGATGAATATTAATGTCGACAAATACAAATGTTTTGCAGTAAGATTTAATGATTTCTATTAAGAGTGGTCTCACTTCATTTTCATCTGTAATTACTAGAAGATTCAAACAAGTGAATCGTGAAAACTTTACGTGCATGGTGCTCGTTAATTTTGTACGTTAATTGATGTATATTCGCTTAAATGATGAAATGTTTTGCGTTGGAATTTAATGTTTCTCCCACTGTAATCCTTTCTATGACTTAAGAATGTTTCTTCGCTAGATTTATAAGTCACACGGTTAGTACCGTACCTTTGTACACGCATACCCGTAATTAATTTCCGAAACTAATTAAATTGGAATTCGTATAGCGGATATGTACATTCATTTGTTGTATTTGCTTCTTTAAGGATGCATTTAATGCACATGGAAAAGTTAAATAGACGTTTAAATGTATCATCATTTATAGCTGATTCACAAGTTAATATTCAGGATCGACGATGCATTTCAGAATTATATTATAGCCGAAGAAAATATGAAATTGAGAAAGCAGTGAATAATTCTTAATGGGAGAACATTCAGGAATATTAAACGTAAAGACTTTGTTGTTCCAAAAGATACATAAATTTTAGGCCATTTACCAAAAAAGTGTTTTGCAGCTTTATATATGAATTTAACGATAAACATAACTATTTTAATTCATACAATAATTAAATTTGAATAACTAATACATTATAAGCTTTGTAACCTATTTTGTATCCTTGTTTCTACCTGAACTGCTGTTGAATAGCTTTTTAATAAATTCGCTGGCATTTTCTGCTTTTCTATTTTAGGTAATTTGAAATTTTTTTCTTATTTTCTAGCTTCTATTTCTTTCATTACTTCTGCGTATGTAATCTTATACGAATTGTATTATGTTGGTGTAATGTCTTCTTACAAGTAAGGCTTCAATTAAACGTAGTTTCTTCGAAATATCATATATTTAATCAAAATAATTTTCACACGACTTTGAACTCTTTTTTTAACAATTAACTAATTTTAATATTTCAAATTTACTTGAAATCAATTATTCTTGAATTTAAAAATTCTTTCGAAGCTGATTTTATGGATTCCTTGTTTCAGAATAATTTAGTATTTAAAGAACCACTTAAATGTTTATAAATATAAAAATTTATAAGTGTATGCCGTAATTGTAATCTTAAGTTAGAGAAAATTTTAATGTATAATATGTCATACTGATAATCATCAAGCAATACTGAACCAATAAATGGAAACTCTGAAGATATATTTCTTATGCACAATCCTCAGTAGATATATAGATAATTAAAAAATAACCTACATGTCATGAGTACATTTTTAATATTTTAAAATTCACATGTTTCTTTTTTTTTATATAAGCAGATTATAATTTCTATCGAGATTATTTTGCTACATAATTTTTACATAGAGTGTGGCATACATACATATTACAAGTACAATATACAATGTGCATACAATCGCTATAATCTTAAATCAATATATTACAGTTCTTAAGGAACAAGTGTATAGCTTTGCATGTCGCTGGTGTAGGAACAGTCGCTTGAACAGAGTTACCGTATTGGACGATAGAGGGAGTGGATAATTCAGCTCGTGAAGTTTTCTAATAAGACTTTTTCTGTGATTGTTATATAAGTGACACTGCCACAATGCATGGTTTAAATCTTGTGTATTGTATCCACACGGACACTTAGGGTCATTTGTTACGTTTATTTTTGCTAGCAAGCAGGCCAGGTTATAATAACCCGACCTGCATCCATTTCTAGTTGTTACAATTTTTCTTTCTAAATTTCTTCCTGTAAACCATGGTTTGAATTTTTGATCGTCAAAATGCTAGAAAAAATTCATTCCCTTCAATAGATCTTTTTTAATTATAATGTCCTAGGTGTTTTTAAGTACCAACCTTACAACCATTTCTTTAAAGTCCGTAAAAGGGATCTTGGGGGAATTTATTGATGTTAGCATGACTGTTTCTCTTGCTAAGTGGTATACATTTTCTTTCTCCTAAATTCCTATATGCGCTGGTATCCAATACAGCTTTATAGTATTATTGTTTAGGGTTCTTGAATAAAATTTAGAAAATTTCTTCCTTATATCCAATATGTATGGGTTGAGCCTTATGTTCATTTTAGTTGATTTTAAGGATTAAAGCGATGCATTTGGCGAGTACTTATCAATACTACGTTTCCTTGAACAAAACAGTTATATGCCCATCGCAGTCACATGCTGTCTTTGCAAGCGACTGGAAAATATCCTAAACAAGAGATTTAGATGGTATCTAGAATCTAAGAAACTGTTGAACAGCAATCAAAATGGTTTTAAATAATACTGCTCTACGATTGATAGCTTAGTAACTCTTGACTATTACATTTGTGAAACCATTGTCAAAAAGTCGCATATAATAACAATCTGCCTTGATATCGAAAAGGGTTACTATATGCTTTAGAGACACTGCATTATGCTACTTCTTGAGCGACTCAACATAAATGGGAATATGCTAAAATTTGTTTCAAACTTCCTGAAAGAAAGATTCATTTATGTACATGTCAACGGGCAACTGTCAAACAAAACTAACATCGAAAACGGAGTACTGCAAGGATCAGTATTGAGCATCGCCCTGTTCTTAATTGCAATAAATGGTATTGGGAAAATGATCCCCAAAGCCGGTCAAATATGCTATCCTTGCCGGTGACTGCATATTTTTCATTACTGGAAAAGACTTAACAACTAACCAACAAATCTTATAAGAAACCCCAAACGTTTTATTGAAATTTGCACTACAAACCGGTTTAAAAATCTCCAAAGAGAAAACCACCGCCACTATTTTCTCAAAAGATAAGTAGATCCAAAATCAAAATCAAAATCTCCATCTATACATAGAAAATCACCTGATTACAGTAATGGACACATCAAAGATCCTCGGGCTAAAATTCGACCAAAAATATACATGGATTTCATTCCTCAAAACCTCAAAGTAGAGTGTTGCCGACGACTGAGTATTATAAAAGTCATAGCTTCTAAAATCTGAGGAGCTGAAATCTACGTTTGAACAAAATCATACAAAGTCTTAATATTATCGAAACTAAATTACAGCTCCATCGTATACAGCTCAGCCAAATCAAGTATTTTAAATATATTATCGTCCATACACAACGCTGGCGCCAGGATTGCAACCGGAGCCTATCGCACCAGCCTGATCAACGCAATATTAGAACCAATTTAGAACCGCTAGAAGTTAGAAGAGACCGATTATTACTAACATTCGCAGCATCCAAACTGTCAACACCATTAAACCCGACACACCGTATAATAACCACGAAAACTCTCTACAAGGATTTCCTAAACAAGCCTAAACTTCCGAAACCAATGAATTTTAGATTACAGGAATTATTACAGAATTCACAATCGATTTACCGCCCACCATGATCCGTGAACAATACAAACTGCCACTGTGGACGATCCAAATACCCAGACTATCCGACAAACTGTTAAACAGAACAAAAAGAAATGATCCAAATGTTGCGAAATCGCTTACAACTATTCACAGACGTCTCTAAATCTAAGGAGGGAACAGGATACACAGTATATACCACAGAGAAGAAGTTACCGGAAGAATTCTTGATCTTCTCTAGCGAAGCTTTTGCTGTTCTTCAAGCACTAACCCTTATTAAGGAAATAGATCATGAAGAATTTATTATTCTCGCCGATTCAAAAGGTGTCCTCTCCATACTGCAAAACGTGGACACTGACAACACTATTATACGAAACATCGTAGAAACGACAAACACTAAACTGCTTAAACAAAAACATTCTGTTCTCGTGGATTCCTTCGCACGTTGGCATCGCTGGAAACGAAAAAGCTGACACCGCAGTCAAACAAGCCAGCCTTAGCACTTCTACTACATTCCTGTACCCCATAAAGACTTTTAAAAGCAGCTCAAACAGACTGCAAAAGAAGCATGAAACGACAAATGAAGACTGTCAAGACCCACTAATATCCACAAAATACGAAATAATATATATGAACTTATTCCAGCTATGAAAATGAAGTGGAGATACCAGGTAGTAGTAACAAGATTACAGATTGGCCACACAAACTGGACTCACTCCTTTCTTATCGCCAAAACCACACCCAACAACTGCGAGGAATGCAACATACAAATCTCCATCGAGCAGATTCTAACCAACTGCCCTAAATACAGCATTAAAAGGACAGCCTATAACTTGCCAAACTTCAATACCATGCTACAAAAAGAAGATATGTGCAAAAGGGTGTTGCTCTTTCTAAAAGACATTGGATTATATCACTTAATATAATGCTCAAGGCCTATAAAAAATATAACCTTAACAGGTTCATTTGACCTTAAATGCTCAACTAAAAAAAAAAGTTCTATTTATTTGAGAATTTTTAGAATATCTGTAAATTAAATGAAACCATAAATGATCAACGTAGTGAAGGTAACATCGGAACATTCATTTATAGTAATTAATAGCTAGAAATATATCTCAAATGTACATTCAATTGCCATTGCAATAACGGTAACACAAGCAGCCTAACGCTTTTGTAGATAAACTGTTCCGGTTCTGGTACGATAGTTAACGTATTTCAAGATACACCTAGATGCTGGTTTAATGCGACAAATAATTTGTTCTGGATACCTCTTCTAAACATTCTGAGAATCAAGCTATATTGCATCGTACACTATTATTACGATAATCATACCTATGTATGTAATTTTACCTGAATCCATGCTCATAGCTGTAAAGATTTTATTTCAAAGACAGAATCTACTTGTTAAGGTCCCTTTCCCAGCGAGATCTTGTGAACTTAATGAGCGGACAAGCGGAAACAACTGTGCCAGAATCAATTCCAGCCTTCTGTATACCTCTCACAGAAATTTATGCCAATTCCAGTTCGTCTTCTAGAAGCTTCAATCAATGAAACCTGAACTCAATTGAAGTTTCAAACTTTGTTAATGTTTTAAACTTGAATTCCGCACTTTAAAGGATAATGGTAGAAAGTGGTCATTTTTAGACCTAGCTGTCAACAAAACATTTTCACAAAGTATATTTACATACCTCTACATATTTTAAGGAATTTGAAACCTGTAGACTAGTTGATTGTAGATCAGTGCCGAGCAGATCCAAAACATTATTAGATTATTATTATGCGAGTATAACACGATGTGGATAATCTGTTTACCAACGTTATATATAGTGTAGCCAACGATGCTTGATTTTAATATTCGTTGGAAAGATAATAGAGTAACAGGAAATTTACATTTGTGTTTTAGGATACATAAAAGTATTTAATGTATAATTGTCAAATATGTCATATATCTGAATACATTTCTGAATACATTTGTTTGATATTTTTAAATAAGTATATGCTGTAAAAATTTATCGTTGGCTGGTAAGTTAAAAATTGGTCAATTTCTACCATCGATTTTTCCAGGGAAACATCAGAATACACGTAACACGCAGCGATAAAAAATATTAGCGCTTTCGCTTCTTTTTTATTTATTTATGTTAGGCCAGTGCTGAATAAAGCTGAAGGTAATGTTTATGCGCTTCGCCGACGTTCAGACGAAAAAAGGAGAAAGAAGCTTCTTTATTTTTCCTGAGAAATCCTTCAAGCGGCGGAGAAAGTATCTCCATCTGGCAGGAACGATTAACAGTACTACCTATCGTTGAAAGTTTTCGCGAACGATTTAACAAAATTTCTGCGATTACTTTTGGACATAGTACAACGTGCCATAATCAATTGTAAATCGATTGAAACATTTACCATATAAATCGTTCGTTTAAACAAATCATGAATATCTTAACAAAGGACCCATAAATCGTGTAAAGTTAAATATAAAATGGCAATATAAGAAGAAAACTTTATACGATAAATGTTACAATTTTTTATTTATTCCAAGGGAAATAATATTACCAAAGTAATACGATCTACAATCTATAATTTATATAACATTACCTATTTAATAGGTATAATATATTATAATTTAAAATAATAATATTTACATTTAACATGTTATGTTCTTACATATTTATAGCGATCATTAATATACTTAAAATAGAATGTTAACCCGAAGTGCTTTAATATTAAAGATTTGAAAGTAATATATATGAAAATTTTCAATTCGAAAGTGCTCGTAAAATGTTATTCATTTTTATATGTATTTGTATAAATATATTTCCTTTACATTTTCTGACACTTTTACATTGAACAATTAGTATAAAATATTTATTTTATAAAGTGATACTAAAAATAAGGATACTAGAAATGTATTTTTGTAAATAAGTATGTTTACAGGTTACGCTACATGGCACCATGAAAAGCCGCGGTACACATATTTCTTCTTGTCTGTTTCGCCTGGTATTGATGTAACATCAATCTTCAGGCAGTTTATGGTATGGTGAAACGAATTGGACTCCGCCCCAGATTTTATAATTTTATGAAAACTTGCGATAAAGGACAACTTCCTTAAATGAAGCTACAACGCATCTACCTTATCATAAATATTTATGTAAAATCATTAATGAAAGATCGATCAGAGATTTCTTATGCAAATAATCTTAATATGAGAAAAACGATCGCTTTTTATGCAAATGAATGAATATTTGTGAGAGGACGGTCACTTTAATCAAAATAATTGCAATATGGCAACGTATCACATAGATTTATAACGAAATAGAAAACTGCTTATTTTATTCATATATCCAATAATAATACGTAATATGTATATTAATATCTAAACTCTTTTCTTCTGTTTAAAATTTTATCTGAACGCTAAAATTATTAGAAGCGAAGAAATTATAATTTCAGAAAGTTCTCTAATACCAAAGCGTAACCAGTACTAAAGCGCAACAACAAGCTCTCACGAACAAATTCGTTTTTAACTCGAAACCGAAATCCACTCACGTTCGACCTCAACGTCAATGAAAGTTGTATGTATTACCACTATACAGACCGGTAGTTTACAGTGAATAACTTTTACCAATGACTAGTTTGCTGAATCAAAAATTAATAAAAAGATTTATTTTGCTATGCATTTAAATAAATTCTATAATTCTAAATTAGAAAGTAAGATAAGAATGAAAGCACTTATACGATATACATACATAAATCACATCGATACAACGTCATGCGTTATTAAAGTATTAATATATACTTGCTTTACGATTAGAAGAACGCCCTCATTGTCCTAAACATAAAGTTTCGATCTTGAATTTGTTGCAGGGAAAATCTTCACACGTTTTAACTAGGTTTCAAGGCTCGTTAAGAATTCCATTTAAAATCTTCCGCTTTCCAGCAGCGTTCAACGGTATAGTCACTTATTATTAACCCTCTCATGACGGATGTGAGGTCATTTTGACCCAAATAATGAAATCGTCATATTGTTTAAGGGTTTATATTTTTAACGTAATAGGTAGAGGTACTTCTAAAACTTCAATTCAACCTTTTAAATAGAACAGTATTATTTTTTGAAGTAAAGTATGCAACTTGTTCGAGACTGAATTCATTGATTTATGATTTGTTGGTCTTCCTTGTTTATACATGAAAATTTAATAAAAATTGTGCGTACAAATTTGAACATAATAAAATTTCATTCTGGTTCAAAATAGTTTTGCATCTGCCAGGTATAACAGCTCCAAAGCATCCTTTTTCCTTCATGAATGATGAATAATTCCATAGTTGACTAATTGTAAATATAATTAACAAATTTATACACGGTGTCGTTCAAGATACTTTCATTTTTACATGATCATAAATTTTTGCTGCACTGTAAACCATTTCTGTTGTCATGACTTTTGACATCGTGAAAGTTAGAAGTCATATTTTTATGGTGTTAAATCTAAAAGTACTAATCCCATATAAAACAGAAGAAGATACATTTGGTATTAATGCATTTCTGTTAACGTAAACGTTTAAAAAATAAAGATTCACTTATGCAAGTACGTTTACGAAACAAGAAGTACAAAAATTATTTCACCGTTGGGTCTCCACGTCATTTTAACATTCTTTAAGAAGGAATGGTGACACGCGTATAATTTAACAAGTGAAAAGAATAGAAATTAAAGAATGACGTATTAATGATCAGATTTTTATATATTTACAGGAAATTTAATAAAGTGCAGAATCCAGAAAATACGCAGAAATGTAAAATATATCCTTAATAAAGGGTATGTTATAAGATTTAAGTGATAAAGTAGTTTCCTACTTACAATTAGATTCCACTTGTATGACATTGTTTATAAAAATCATGAAACTGCATAAAGGTCCGCGGTGTATTAGCGATAAACGCGTTTATAACATCGAACCACCCGATCATAACGAACGCCGTTTCTACCATCTATTTCTATCATCTACACGTTTTAATTCTACCGCCTTTCTGTACGTGTTAAGAATACAAAGGTATCGTGCATGCGTTCTAAAACGAGCCATCTTCTGCCACGCACAGTCACCCACGGCGCAAGGCGAAAGCAGAAAAAAAGCAAAGAAACTCGTTACACCATTTTCCAGCACGCGGTGGTACGTAAGTACTTTGCCGCATGGTTGCAAACGGATTCAAAGCGCTCGTTAATTCAATTCCCCGCCGCGCTTTCCGCTGGCGCTAGAGGATCTCTCAGCTCGATTGTATCAGGTGTAACACGCCCACGCGGCATACACGCACTGGTGTTCCATTGTAATTAAGCTTATCGTTGATCGCGTAGTAATAATTAATAAGATTCCATTTCAGTTCGTTTATCGCAATCGCGACCAAGGGGATTAATTCATACGATTTCCATTCCTTATTTTCGCGACGATGTCTGCTGATCGTGAGACTGATCACGCACAGTCAGTCTCAGAAGTTTATATACGCCTGCCAAATTTCATAAATTAAAAATGAAATAACAACAATTTCAGATATTTTATAGGCATCAATTCATTCGTTAGTTAACACGTTCGTCGCCCAGCGTGATTCGGCTAAGTTTCTCGCTGGGCCCAAATCCGATTGCATAGTAAACTGGGATAACAAAATATAAAAACAGTAAAAGTTTTAACTTTTTATTTTTATTTTATGTATTTCATATTTATATATATTATACTTCAATACTTATTCCATTGAATTCCTTTTAAAATTTCAATTTAAAATCCTATTTAACTTTAAGAAAAAGAGTGTCATTCAAATATGGGTGACATGGCGACGAACGTGTTAAAACTAAACAGATCCCAAGTTCTTTCCATTTTGCTTGACCTTATAACGAACTAGATGCAGTTATCATGTATGTGTAATAAAACATCCTGTTCTAATAATTATAAGTACAGATCATAACATACAAATTTTGTATATCTTAACACACTTGTAAATAACTATGTAGAAGATTTTTGTTTCCTATTTAAAGTATATCATTACTCTTTTAGAATTTATCGAATTTTCTCTAATAAATTGATTAATATCTGTTTAATATTTGAAATCTTTGTCTTTTTGTTTCAAACGTTTGAAATGTACCACTTACATAGAAACTTTTGCAATTAATTGAACTACACTGTTCAAGTTCATTGTTCTTTCTGTAATTTTATTTCATGTTTGAGGTAACTAAAAAGTTTCATTTTTCCGAAAGGTATTAGACTTTTTCAGACTCTCTCTGTTTAAATTTCACCTACAATAAATCCTCATAAACCTTTCAGACAGCCCACATCGACTGATAATTCTTCGATTATCGCGTATGATCATTTATGGCAAAGTGCAATCGAATGCGAACAGGTCGCAATGGTCACACTTTCACGCAACCTTGGGAACTTGACCCGATGAAGCGAAATGATCGTTTCCTACACAGGGAAACGATCGATCTTACGTGGCACAAGTGAGACCGTGCTTAATTTAATTTTCTGGTGAACGTTCCACTGCAATTTCAGCTTTGTCATCAAACTGCATCTGGTTTCTCGGTGGCCGGGTGGTCAAATCGCATGCAGCACACGCGACTAAATTGATATTCCACAGTAGCAAAGGCAATGACCTGATTTATCGTCGATAAGAAAATTGGTGTCAATAGCAGTGCCACGCGCAGCGTACAACACGAATCGGAAGTCGAGGTTACAATAGTGAAGCATGTGGGCGACAAGTGATGAATGCATAAAGCCGTATGTTGCATCTAAACATAGGATGCATTGTCTGATAGATACAGTAGTGCAAAGGTTGACAAGCTGCTAGAGGTCAGGGTTTGCAATGTGAACTATATTAAGCTGTTAAACGATGAATATCGCTTTTGAAATGATCTAAAATAGTTTCCACAGTATTTAACGCTCTTTTGATGTTTACATTGGGTTGTTCGATTTAATATGAGTAACATGATAAAATTTGCTATCTCTTGGAGAAGTGGAAATTTTTAATTTTATTCCGAATATGGTGTATTAAGTAAAAAAGTTATTGGATGAAAGTAAAAAGCTTGCGTATGTATTTTAGAATTAGCATAAATATTCTGATCAACCTAATAAATTTTACAGAATATTATAATTAAATTAGAGAGAATATATAAAAGTTAAACAGTAAATGGTTATAATAGAAGAAAAAAATAATTATCATACACAATAACAAACTCTCATGACTTTTTTCCTAAAGCTAAATATTATTCCTATCGAAATAAATTTACTTAATCTTGATAGTGTAATTGATAAAATGAAAATATTATCTTAAATATAATTTCCTATATACAATTAATATAAATATCACTTTATTATTAAATATTAACAATAAAGTAAGTACGTACATCTTTTTGAAGTATAAACGAGTATGTCAGATTGTAGACAATTACTATTAATAATATCCCTAACAGTTCTGTGGAAATAATTTAAAAAAAATGAGTGAAGAATAATAGTTTTGTTATACTTCAGCATACCATTATACAGAATGGGTATTATTTGAATAACATTTTATTCGATTTCGAATAGATTCTTCGAATAATATTTCAAATAGATTTTTATTGATTCCAAAAGATATTCCTTTAATAGAAGAGATAACATCCATATTCGCTGTAAACTTCAGATTTACGTTTATCATGGAAATACTATAGTCGGCTGGATAAATACAGAAACCATCAGCAAGGTCTACGTATACAATAACCAATTCATCATATTTATCGCTAATCATTGAATTTCTTCGAATAGCTAATCAAATTGTATTTGAATAAATTTCTTTCGAAATTCATTATTTGTAAGTAACGAATAATTCTTCAAATAAAATTGTTAAGGGAGAATGTGGGAATATGAACTGGGGTCTTAATATAGACTAGGTACTTTTTTCGTATGATGATTGCTGTAATATGTCAATAGTTAATAAAACACATCAATTAACATCACCTTACGCCATCAGACAGTACTAGTGTACTTAGCATGTTTAGTGTAGCTAATTAGTGGAAGTACTGTTTTTTTGTACGTTGAAAAAGTTTTTAAGGGAAGTTTCATGTGATTTTTTCCTCATACTATTTGAAAAATGTAAAACATTTGTTATAAAGGTACAATTAGTCATAAGATTAAGCTTCAAAATGCTTTGCTTAATTGTACGGAAGTATCTCTTTTATGCAAAAATATTTAAGTTAATTCTACAAAAGACAGGGGGACCATGACGGACCATATTACAATCTCTCTTGTTTCATGAAGTTTTATTCTTTTCTTTTGTTTGAAAGTGTCGCACTATACTAAGAAAGTAATTAGGTAAAGAAAAAAGGGCCAAAGACAAAACGATTCCCTAAAAATGTAATTATTACTAAGTTTAGCGTTTAGAAAAGAAAACTATTAATGTCTTTCATTAAATTTTACGCTACTGTTCCATACTTTCTGTTATCTTTTTATTATTATTAAAATACAAAATTTGAAAAAAAGGAATTAACTATTTGTTATGAGCTTTTTATCTTTTCTGCTTCGGTCCATCTTATCATCCCAATTTCTAAATTCGTGTTTCTGACAGACTTCCGTAAAATTATCGTGCTTTCAAATAGTTGAATTTTTAGGCAAAAACTCGATTTTTTGTTTATATACATTACAAAAGATAAAAATGGAAATCTAATAGAAATACATTTTAATAGGATATTTATCACTTGAACGGCGCAAGGTAGAATTTTCTCTAATTAAAAGTCTTTGTATCGTAAAAATATGTTTATTTCGAAATTTAATTGAAAAGGAGCATTAATCTAGCCTAGAATCTTCTACAATTAAAAATAATTCGATCTAAGATAAAATTCCTAAAAGTATTCGCGATGCTGCGAATAATAATAAACGTATTATCATTTTGTTCTTTATAAGACGCATAGAAAGTTAGTAGCTTAAAGGATTCATCAAGCATTAATGATTACAGTTTTCTCTCTTTGCATTCAACTCGATCTAATTATAGTATTAAAAGTCTAACTGTTTATTGTAAATCATTAGGAGATTTATTTTCAAATTCAGAGTAACTAAATGGAAAGAGCAATGGAAACTAGAATGAAATGATCGAAGTCCATTCTAACTCTATGACACTTATTATGCAAATCGAATTATTCCGGATTTCCTCTATGGTTTCAATATGGAATAGGAATAAATACTTAATCAACAAGCCGGAAACAGTATAATTTCATGTCTGACAACTGACACTTACAGATCGTCTTATAGAAGAAACGTTATTATGGTTTCATTGCGAAACTACACGTATGAGCCAACTAAAAAACAATGTAGCATTTTTGTAATACTAGCAGATAGTACATTCTTATTTTTCAATAAGCAGTGTTTCTAATCCCTATCATACAAACATTGAAAATGTGATTACGTTTGAATTCAATTTTCTCGAATTAATCTTGTTAAGTATTTTGTTATTGTTAAGTGTCTTATTACGTCTTAAGCAATACTTTTGTTACATATTCTGTCCCGAATACCTAATTACATATTATTTTCACATTACACTTACGTAAAACACTTTCGACCATATTCAAAAATTGTTAAGCTCGTTATAACTATTTACAATATATTTATATTTTCAAGTTTTTGAACTACAAATATTATAAATTATATTGTTTAATCATTTAAACTCTTACGAACACTTTTACGCACATCACAAGCAATTATAGTATTGTAAACTGACTTTCTATGAGGCATTTCTATAACAGTTAGCGCAGCTTTCCACAGCAAATGATTACGATCTAATTTAAACGTTTCACATTTTAAATGCAGGAACCTGTAACAGCTTAAAAATTAACATTTAACACTGAAAATCAGCATTGTGATATAAATCTGTTAGTTTTATAAATATTAATTCAATGTATGTTCTCGCTCTATAAATCCTTACTAAAAATAAATAAATATTTCTCTTATCACTACACAAACATATTATATCCTTTTTTCTCCTATATATTGTGTTACAGAACAATCACTGAATTCAGTTACTCGTATCTTAAGATACTTAATGAACACATTTATTAGAATACAGATAAATAAGAAACTATTTATAACAGAGAAACAAATTATTTGAACGTAACATAAAATATATCTAACTTGATTTATAATAACATTAGATCAGCAACACTTGATACCCACTTGTGCAACTTGTTGAGTAATTCGAATATGAGGAAAAATTCTCCATTTCCCGTATTGCAAGAAAACGTCACAAATCCGTTTCGATATCAATTAGTAACGCAATCAAATCAATATACATGTACTAACTAATCTAAATGAAATCAAATAGGTAAGTTTCGTTTTATGAGATTAGAATACTGTTTGTATGAGATGACTCTTTATTTTATGTATTTGTGAAGTATTTGGATTATAGAAGCTTGTTTCAAAATTCAAAATGAATACCTGTAGTGTTCAAGAGTTCAAGTACTTGTGAGTACTTCGACATTTGAAAAAATCGGATCTCATAAGAATAGCGCTGGAATCTCTTAAAATCATGGAATTCCGATTTCATTCGAGTTTAACATTTTAGACTAGACTAGATCTACGATAGTAGATTTAACTTCTTGTTAAGGTTTATTTAGTAAAGGTTTAAATGTAGTTTAAACTATCACTTATACATACGTCTTGAAGTATTTATACGTACAGAGTTCGATATGAGTCTACTTAAAAATAAGTATTATTTTCTTCCTTTCGAAGTACGTACTCATGAGATACTTAAAGCATTAGTCAAGCCGGAATCTACTTGTAATATACGTTACTACTCAAAAGCTTCGAGGATGTCATGATTTACAAAAGAATAAAATTTTCTTTAACTGGATATTATTTTTCTATAGTAACAATGCTACATTCGATTATAATTATAAATAAAGTAATAACTACAATTGGTCTACTATGCAATATACAATTACTTATCTTTTCACGGAAGAATCTACTCTTTATTTTATCTACGATCGCTTGATATAATAATTAATTAATTTATTAATTGTTCAGTTATTTTTATTTCACTACAGATCTAGGTTTCTTGTAAATATATCCATTTCTTTCGGTCAATGTACAAGAAGAATTTTAATACCAAGTTAGAAAGCAGATAATAATACCTTTAAGTTTTACCCGGAAACATATTTCGTAAACTATCCGTCATTTCTATAGAATACTTGCAATATAATTCCGATTTTAATTAGAACCATATTTATTACACTTATATAAAGAAATTTGTTTTATTTAAACGCGGTAGGCGACTAAAATTTTTAAACGGTAGTATACTTAATCCCATCACTGATCATACTTATCGTAAATGCTTCATTTTCCTTTCGATGACACGATTCCTGTTCCATGATAGCTTGGAACGTGTTTTCACAGGAGTGAAATCGTTGAAGAGGCACGAGTCGCAGTTCGAGGACAAGTTTCACTTTCGCGAAAAAGTCTTATGGAAAGATGGTCGTGTTTAGGAAATGCAAGAGTCTCTACTGGTTATTTCTTTTCTCTGGAATTCCGTTACGAAGCAAAGAACCGGTTCTGAACTGAACGGATCGTTCTTAACCCTTTAATCGCAATTAACATTTATTAAATGCTCGATGAGGAAGCTATAATATTAAGGTACTCAAATTTGAAATTCAGATGTATTTTAAAAACTATGTAAAAATTAAGCTACATTTCGGATTTAGCATATAACAAAGTGTTTATATTTTATTTCTTAATTTATGAATTTTCAAATATGTATATAACAATTTTATTACACTTTTATAGTTTAGCAGAGACTAATTTGATTAATTCGCTAAGCAATTAATTTTTGTTACCATAAATAATCCTGTTACACAAGTTTTCAAAGTACTTAATAATTTAATTAGTCATTTCTATTCTTAATTCTAAAATGATGAAAATGTTACTTGTACCCTGTTAGTTTTGAGTGCCTTAAATGAAAAAATAGTAAACAAGGTATCGAATAATTGCAAATATCGAACTATGACTAGCAAATTAACTTGAGAAAGTGTTCCGCTCATGATGACCACTACTGCAGCTCAACGGTACCTAGGTAGAGAGCGCCTTGCTTCCGAGTACAGCAAAAGGGTTGAGCGTTCACTGTTCGACTATCACCAATCGCAATTTTCCATGAAAACACTGACTGCTGTTCGGTAATTTGGTCGTTTTACTGTTGTTACAGGTTCCCACGACTAAATTGGACTTGCAAAAAAGTGTTCCGTGTTTTTTTACTTGCGTCGTAATAGTCTACGGCTTGGAATTCATGCTTCCTCATTCCTGTTCCTCGTGACGTATGATCGATACCGCTAGCAGTTAACTAACAGTTCGAGAGTGTGCGTTATATTACTAGAGATACGGCTAGATTAGTAATTGGCTCCCAAGGAAAATTTATTGAAATAATACGTAACCTATAATTTATAGGAACAGTAGCCATAATAAGTATTTGTATATTCTATTTTTGTATGAATTAATAAACATGAAGCAATTAAACCTTTTATCGTTTATTAGTAACTTTACCTAGCTGTATACATTTGATGTTACAAGAATGAAGTATAGAATTTGATTAAAAATGTAGAAATTAAAAAATAAGGGCGTGTAAATATAAATATTTTTTGTAGCCATTGTATAAATGTTTAGGTGATTTAAGTATTATATATTTATCATACATTGAAAAGAAGATTGTTTGTAAACACACAAGAATTGCATTTATTTACATTTTCTTACGGTACTGTTACAGAATTTTTATTATGCAAGCCCTTTCTTTCAATTTGTATTTCCGCACTACAGTCTTCATAATCACACATTATAAATACATACGTATGGCGGATGATAGAAGAAATGAAAATTCACTGCATTCTTATCTCTACCATTACAATTCTCTCTAATCAGATCCTTATATATTTGAATAGCGGAAAAAATGTAAATTCATTGCAATCTTTCAATTTTGGAACCAATTATTACGGTAACTAACTTAATTGATATTTCTACGATGGTATATGCCCATTAGATAAAATACTATAGTGAATGAAACTAAAAAAGTAAAAATGAAAGCTAAAATTAGGGTTAAATAGCTGAGATTAAAGAGTTGGAAATGATGAAGCATTTATTATCCAAGAGTTCTATGGTCGTAGCCAATTAGGAGAAAAACGCCTTAACTAAAGATACTATGTGGAATCATAGAATGGTCAAAGTCGTTGCATCACCCTTCTTTTAATTTATCTACTTACAATTAAATATATTCGTTAAAAGTTGCAATTTGCTCTATGTGGCAATAAAAAAATAGTTTCCGTTGCACACTGCCATAAAAAGTTAAGTTATGCTTTTCGTTATATTTAGTTAAAAATATAAATGACAACTGACTTACTCGATGACAATAAATTAGTACAATGATAAGAATTTATGATATCAAATAATAAACATACATAATAGTAGATGGTAAACATTACTATTTTAAAAATCTTCAACAAAAGATTCTCAACCTCCTACTTTTGTCAAAAATTTCTATTAGAAGACACCTTTTCAAGAAATAGTCTATTAACCCTCGAACAGCGGTCTCCGGGTCCGTTTTAACCCATAATACTTTTGTATTACTCTTGACTTTCATTTACTAACATTATATTATATATACATATAAATTTCATATATTTACATACAATTACCTTTTACATTCGATCATTGAGAACATCTTAAAACCATCCGTTGGGCAAGGGTTAATTAATTAAAAAGAAAAAGCAGTATCTAGACGACTTAATTAATTTACGATTAATCTACGCTTATTAGAAAATTAAGCATTCATTAATAATTTCACAAAGAATTGGTGGAAGGGAAAATGTTCCGCAATATCGATCCCAGTATTCTTTTCTATATGTAACAATACGATCCTTCTTTTAAATTCATTCACAGGGAAGAGACAAATAGTATCTTTCGCGAGAACAATCATCGTTAGTTCATACGCACAACGTATGCGGAGATGCAGACGAATTTCAATCCTGGGAAACATTCTGTGAAAGTAGTCATTTAAAGATCAAGCAGGGACCGTGGGCCATTTGGTTCTGCCATTTTCGCTTCATTCAAGCAATCGAGTAATGACCGGCTGAGCAAATTGAATGAGATCGAAGTGAACAGACGCTTGAAATTCTTAACAACCATGAAATAACGCGATAACACGATAAATTGTAATCGGACAAATGATACTTATATACATATACTACCAACCGTAAATGTCTAGATGTATGACAATTTGAAGTAAACTTATTAATGCTGTAATAACATAACTAAGAATGTTATGTTATGATATCACAAATTTGTAAAATAAAATTAATCTTAATTGAATATTTTGTTATTGTACTAGATTTATCGTTAGAATGTGTAATATAGATATATCCATTTAAAATTTGATCCCTTCGTATCATCTCTGTATGTAAGTATGTTTTTAGATAACTTTTATTGTAGTAATTTTGTTAGTGTTGTTTATCGCTGGCCCTCCTTTTACATTCACAAAACGAACACTGATCGCATAAGGATTATTATTGAACACCTTTCTGATAAAAGTTAGAAAAGCTTATTCTCATATTAAATGACAAATTAATCTTACAAAAATTGTAAAAAGATTTGAGTTGAAAAAGATTAACATAATGATACTGTAATGTACATAAAATAATAAATGAATTTTGAATTATAGTAATTTTAGCTATTAACGTGCATCTAAAATCCATTTACGCATTCAATACATTGCCGTTTCTTCACAAGTATTCTACCTTGATTATAATAAATAATGCGTACGTGAATTTTTATATGACAACAATATATTAATGGGAGAAAATTCTTGCGGAAGGACTAGGAAACTAATTGTAAATGTGAGAATAAAATACAGGAAGCTGAAAACAATGAATCGCGGAAATAAAGAAGATAAAGATCTTGATATAAAGATTGATGCTTTTAAGAATCAGTAATATCCATTCATGTAAGGTTATTAAGAACTAACATAGATACAATATAAAAAAAGTGAAAATCTCATTTACTTAAAATCAGTGAAACCACTTTAAATGATTGTTTGGTGCACAATGGCTCACAAAATTGATCAAATGATTAAGCTACGTTTCTTATAAAATTCAATTGTAAACTTGCTATTTAATTATTTCTCTTATGTACATTCAGTTTTAACGGGTTATTCTGAAAACATCGACAATCACTATGTCTTCATCAAAGCAAGTTTATCAACATTAAGTTTTATAGACAGCACGTATTCACCGACGAATATTACCATCGACACCGAGTTTCGTTTATCTCGTATATTGACAACTGAAATTATCGACATTTTCCTCAACATGAAATTTCCTCGACACGATGTAACATCCTTCAGTTACATTTAATATTACCAATATCAAATTCGTATTTACAGATATAAATTCACTCGAATTATAAGGAATATTAAAAAAAAACAATGAAACATGTACAAATAAGTACATCACATATACAAAATTAAATAAGTATTTAATTTTACTGCTAAATTTTCATACCGATTGAATTATATATAATCTTCTTAATCATTATAAACTTCATAAGACTTGTATACTTCAAAATGACGAGATGAACGAACAAATGGTTATGTATGAAAATGTTAGTAACAAAGACAATCTTTTAAGAATCGCAGGTAGGCATATTTGAAAATCTTAATTCTTTCTGTGGACAAAACGATTAATACAAATTTTTAATTTTTCTCGATTTAATAGAACCACTTCTGCCAAATTTTCAAAATTCTGATTTGTCGAATTCATTGTCATATGTAGGACTAAGATGTATAAAAGTAGAGAATATACTGATACGTATTACGTATTGCTACAATCAGTGAAATAATATCAACAAGGGAAAAAGCGCTTGAAGGAGTATAGTTTAAGAAATTATTCATGTTTTTAATGCGTCAACATACGATCACCACGAGTATCGAGGAAATTCCAAGTTGAGGAAACTGTTGGTGATTTCAATCGTCGGTGAAATTCTAGGTCAAGAAAATAAGTGTCGACAATAATATATAATATAATGATGTTTTCTTAGTGTTGGTGAATACATGTCGATAAAATTCAATGTCGTTACACTCGTGTCGACAAAAACGTAGTCAGAGAAGTGATTGTCGATAATTTCAAAGTAACCCTTTCTCGATACCTGTTACATTTGACAATTAATCCAAATATTTTGTCATTTATGATTTCAATGAAATATAACATGTAATAAAGGAAAGTATTTGATCAATTTCGAAAATTACCAAATCATTTCTACTTAATGACTTTAATATTAAAACTAAAAATATATACATGTATCCTACAACAGGATTAATAGGTAAAATCAACTGCGACAATCCATTCTAGTTGTAAGCATATCATGCGTTCAAGTAAAATATATACATATACGTACTGTAAATATGTATTGTAATGTATTGTATTGTACACTAATATATAACGCATGTGGTCGCTATGACTTATGCAAGTTGGTGCGACCTTAAACAAGTAAATTAAAAAAAAGAAGAAGAAAAAGAGAATTAACAAGTAAAGAATCAGAGTTACACCTCCCTCACCATCCATAAACTTCAATTATATTGAAACATTTATTTTTTAATGCTTCTTTGAATTCGATTATTCAGCTGCTCAAAATATGTATGTATCTGTTTATTTGACATCCAGTTTAGCACACGATCATGTTTTTTTAAGGACGACGTTAATGACTAACAAAGTGACGAAAACTTGGACAAAAGTGAGTTCAAATAGCTGTGAACACTGACAAGGTGCGGATATTTAGAAAGACTGATGATAATGAACGGAACTCAGGCTCATGGCGGCCTAGTTGTCACGTCGATGACACTGATGACACTGAAACCGGGTTAACGCGTACGTGCTGGAGCATTGCTCTTTGCTCTAATAGACTCGCGGTGTGCAACGCGTAAGTTGAAATGCGAAGTGCAAATTGTTCCAAATGTATATCTATGTCTTTCTTGACATTAATAGAGTCATGGAAAACGACGATAAACATGATTTAGAACGATACAATCTAGACTTGCGTTTAATTCTATTTAAAACAATACAGTGTATATAAAAAAAATAGAAGTATTGGACGTGTTAAAATTTCGTACAAATAATAAATTATTTTGTAATAAATCATATTAACTTTTTTAATCATTAACCGAGTGTATACGTAATTTTGATTATGTTTAAAAAATTCTAATGGAAAGTGATACTATATAAATTTTGAAAACCAAATGAAATGGTCAATCGGAAACGAAATTATAATTAATTAATATGTTTAAGTGCAGGTTTAGGAGAGGAAAGCCGTAATAGCAATGATCAGCCGAAATAGATATTCTTCTGTATAATAAGTAAACTGCAAATATTTATGTGTTTATGGTAAATGTAAATTCATATACAAAGAGATACAGAATATAAAAGTTGAGTTACAAAAAGCAGTAGCCCTAAATACTTTCATTATTTTGCACGGTGTTTAAATATTTTTCATGATGAAGTTAAACTATCAGTTGTATACCATGATATGTGTAGAATTTTTTATACAGCTCTTTTTTATTATACCATGCTGAAACTGACGTCAATCAAATTCATCGACCTAACATGCTATGATCTCGAAATAATCTTGTAAGTACTGATGCACAATATAGGTGAAGTTTATCGATATAAGGTATTCACATAATACTTAACACTATTCCTACCACGACCGGTCAAATGACCATTTTTAAAATTTCGATTAGAATTTCAGATATACAATGTAACTGAATCGCCTTTAAACTTTAGACTTTTTCTCAAATATACGTATAATACATTTTTCAATATTCACTTCTTTTTTCATTGTTTATTATCTGAGCAAAGTTTGTAGTCTGTTTTACGCGGAAATGTCACGGTTGGAATAGGTATACGTGAAATGTCGGTAGGAATAGTGTTAATTAACTAATGACACTTTTCCGAGCGAGTTGCTTAGTACTCGAATGAGTATTTGATGTTACTACAACAAAAATATTGATTGTGTTGTCATCGATATGACTGTAACATTAATACTTATATTAATACTTGCATTTGTTAAAATAAAACTTCTCCGTTCATCAGTTCAAGGTCATGGCATGTTAGGTTTATGAATTTGTCTTGATATCAACTACAATATAATGTAACGAAATGTGTATGATCTCATTTATAAAAAAAAAACATCTTGAATCCTGTAAAACATAACCTTAAAAGAATTTTGCTTTTCTCAGTATACAGTATACAATTCTTCGAGTAATGTAAATTTGTCTCAGGAAGTATTCTGATTCATTTATTCTTTATTTAATTAGATTTCATTTTTTGAGCTATGTTTACAAAAATATGAAACTGTATATGAATGAAGTTGTATAAATATTCGTAGTTTAATAACATACGACCGCGTTCCCTTCATAAAAAAAAATATATAATACTGAAACTCTTGTTAGATTTCTTCAAACTCTAATAGAATCTACTTAATGATAAAGATCAAAATTATTTATACGCTAATCTAATAACTTTTTATTAGATTTTTATTAATTTAAATATATTTTTTACTTCTTTTGCATACATTATACATGTATACACAGTACACAAGGTAAATTATCCTTCGTAAAAGAAATATGTTACTAAAAACAGAAAATATCAAAATAGAAACGAAAATTCATATACTTATTAATTAGATTTTACTTATTGTTACTTTTTAGCAATAAATGTATTCGTTTGCGTAAGATTAAAGTTAAAACAGTTTTATTACTTAATACATTTTAGCTGCTATTTTTATGATTCAATGACAAAATACTATCTGTGGCACGAACGACTAAATTATCACTTGATTCTAGCGATTCTAAAATTTGATAACTTAACTACGAACTCTCTCATTAATTATTGATAACCTGCTTTGGCTACATGTTTTTATAATTTTTGATAACGTGTGCCATACATGAAGCAAATCTTAAAAACGTGTCATTTAACCTATATTAGGCTATAATAAATCCTACACAAAGGAAATTAAATTCTTTTCTAAATCATGTAAAAGTGGTATTGAATGGTATCTGTTAATAAACTATGCTTGATATAAAGTAATATGTAAAAAACTTATTGTTTAATTCTTTTTTGCAACACGTACATACATATATGTAGATTGCGAAAATTGAGTATTTGGAACATTATCATCAGACAAGAAAGTTTTGTGTACTTAATATTGGACTCAAATAAGAATAAATGTGTCAATGTTAAAAGATTACTACTTGCTGCAATTCAGTTTGCTTATTTAAGATAGTGTTATCCATATGTTTACCTGTATCGACAGGAAACTTGTAAATATAGTTACTACATCACCCAGGTGTTTAATTTTTTCTAGCTTACAATGCCCTATTTGAGAGAAAAATATTTTCAAGATAAAATCCTATAAAGATATTTGCTAGTGCTAGTAACTTCAAAAATATTTATCTACTTCGATAAGATATAAATAATCGCACATGTAATAAATATTTTATGAATACATCGAGGTAAAATTATCTGTTGTATAGTTTTATATCACAAGATATCGTGTTAATTTATTAACAGAAAAGGACAATGATTCATGTTCTGCAGCAAAACACGAACTAATTCATTGTTCATATATTTGAATTTACATACATATACCTACTACCTCACAAAATGAGCATCATAATGTCACTTAAAAGGCTTCATAACGAATGATAATGTCCCATTCTATTTCCAAGCAAGCGCAACCAACCGCGTTAAAAATTATTCTTTTGACCGTCCGCAAATACATTTACCGCACATTAGCATACAAATACAACAGGAGAAGGAATAAAAGAGAACATACTATACTTGGTCAAGGCAATATCCTATTACGCTTCATTCATTCTTCTTTCATCTTCACGACGTACTTTAGCCGAGGAACAGACCACTAGCGTTACCACGGGTTCCCTTAATTATTTGCAGCATGACAGAGTTCGTGTCAAAAAAAGTCGTTAAGATTGTGCATGTCCCTGGTAAGAATGACATAGCGAAAAAGACGAACAGGAAACTGACGCATTTGATCACTCGTGCGCGCTTGTCACCGCCTAGGTGTGCGACTATTTCGATGCGAGTACCGTGTACCCTCTAAATATTCTGAAGACGCCGCTACTGGAATGTTGCTCTCGTTATCAGTGAAAGTTGCACAACATAAATACGTATGCGAACGGTGTACCGGTGTAATGTGTTAGCAATGGCGCTTCAAGAATGTCAGGTGGCCAACGGAGTAGCTATTTTTGTAAACATAGCATGTACTTGGAGTTATTATTCACTTCTGTTTCACTAAATATACAGTGGCTCCAAAAACATTCGTACACTGTATTGGAAGAAAATTCATCTACTTCTGAAATTCTGATTTCAATGAAATTTTATGTGTGTACAGAGCATAGTGTGTTCTGCGGGAGCAACTTTTTTGGGTGGCAAAATATCTTTTAAAGGGGCTGATAACGAACCTCAGAGTTTCAGCGATTTTTCACGCTTTGAATACAAGCTTATCTGTGTTCTTTTTTTATGATAGGGCGATAGAGTATTAAAAATTAAACATTTTCTATTTGAAAGATTTTGCTTCATTAAGCACCAGTACAAAGTTATCTTTAAAAAATGAGAGAAAACTCAGAAACTTCAACGCTGGTTTTACCCCTTTAAAATGGCATTTAGATTAAAAGAAGAGATTAATTTATACGTATACTATTGCGATCTACATACTCACAAAGTTTTATTAAATACTTCTATCAGGCTCAGAATTTAAGGGTTAAACGAATTTATTTGTGACATAATGTACGAATACTTTTTGGAGTCACTGTAGGTATTTCCATATAGAGTAACAATTACCTTATTCAACATATAGTAGGAGACAATATATAATAGGAAGATAAATGTAGCCGAATAGCAGAACTTTGGAATAATAGAAGAATTATTTTGTTTTGCATTAAATACTATCTATTCAAATAGAAATCAACAAAACTGAGAGTTTGTTTCACCTTGTTCTATATCTTTTTGGCTACTAACACATGTAAGTTACATGTAACCTTCTCTCTGTAGAAACTTATTCGCATAATCGGGAATCAATAACACGACATTAGATTCCTAGAAATTGTTATGCGAGTTCATGTTGCGTGAAACTTGTAAAAATTAATACCTATACAAGTACATATCTACAGTAGAACTTCTGTTTTACAGATTACAATAAATAATAGGGCGGTGGGGGGCTGAAGTGTTCAGGTAAAGGGATCTTTGTATAATTTTTTTCTCTTTCCATTGCACTTTACAATTTGTCCACTAGGGATATTCGGTAAATTGTCCTAGCGGTTTGTATCGATATCACGTAGATGCTTTCTCACTAGTAGGCATTTGTACAGTAATTACAGCGTGTGTTGCTCAGGAAAAAGGTCCTTTGGATATTTCCTGTGTAATCGTATAGAAAAGTTTGTTATGTATAAGTTCCTGACTAGATCATTAGGGTATTTTTCTAATCGTGTTTTGTATCTGCTACAGAAGCGTTCTATTTCTTCTGATACTGACTTAATTCTTAGATCTTTGCGTAATTCGTTAGGTATATACCAAGGTGCATTAACTACGGTTCTGAGAATAATGGATGTAACGCTTCTAATTTACCTGTGTGACTTTTGCCTGTCATATCCCACAATTCAATTCCGTATGTCCAAACTGGCTTGATGATGACTTTATAGATTAGAAATTTGTTGTCTACACTAAGCTTCGAATTCTTACTGGTAAGCCAGTACATGTCTCTTCTTTTAATGCAAATTTGATCGAGTTTGGCTCATATATGGTGAGTCTTCCACGTAAATCTTGAATCTGGATACCCAAGTATTTAATTATCTTAATTTGGAGAACAGTTACGTTGTTTAAGACTGTAGGTGGAATAATTCCTTTTCTAGTAAAATTAATTAAAGTAATGTATCCGCATTTATCTGCATTCATTTTTATTTTCTAAGTGTTTAGCCATCCTTAAATTTGTAATAAATGATGTTGTAACATAGAATGAGCTGTTTTAGGATCCTCGTGACTGGCTAGAATGATCATGTCATCAGCAAGATTGTACAGTGTGGTTTCTTGCGTGGTAGGAATATCTGCAGTGAACAGTGTGTACAATATGGGTCCTAGTACTGCCTTGTAGTACTCCATCTTCAATTTTATATATGTTTGATTTTAAGAGCTGATAATAAGATGCAGGAAAGTTGGAGTTTCAGTAGAAAGCCCTCATGCCATACCTTACCAAAAGATTTCTTAATATCGAGAAACAGTGCAGTGAAATTTTTTTTTAGTTTTAAAGCTAAAGTAATTTCGTTCGTCGTTCTGTGGATTTGTTTGATGGTGGCAAATTTTTTTCTAAAACCGAACTGGTATGGTGGGATTAATTTTTTTTCATTAATTATTTTTTCGATTTTGTCTAAGATAATCTTTTCTAGCTCTTTTCTGGTAATTTCGACATTGTGGGAAGTAACTAAATTGACCTGTATGATGATAATAAATGAAGATTTTTGTGGCTTATGTGGTATCTTCACTTCAGCAATTTTCCAGTTAACAGGAAAATGTTTGATCCTTAGCACTGCATTGAAAATAATTATGAGCAACCTTACTGCCTTAGGTGGCAGTTGTTTGAGGATTAAGTCATTAATTAAGTCAATATCAGGAACTTTGCTGTTTTAAGCTTCAATAATGAGTTTTTTTACTTCTTTTATCGTACATCTTGGAATATTTTGAATCATCATCTGAATTTTCCGAAAGTTCATTTAGGATATCTGTAGAGATGTACGTACTGTTGGGCTTGAAGGTGTTTACTAGGTGTTCACCAAAAACAGTGACCTTTTCGAGGGTACTTCTTGCCCAGCCCTTGCCGGGTGAAAGGTTAAACAGATAAGAGTAGAATTTTTCGTTGTGGTGATTTCTAATTAGTTGATTTACCTCCTTGAGAGCTGCATTTAATTTTCTCTTATTTATTTCTGTTCTTTGCTTCTGCCAAATATACTTCAGCTTACGTTTTCATCTAATCTTTTGTAAAATGAATTTAGGGTAAATATAAAAATATCTTTTCGCCTTGGCATATATAGTGACTGCCCTCCCTGAATTTTCAATTACATTGAAAAATTTTATCACTGCTGTTTCAATCTTTTCCTGGTGCCTTTAAAGGAATATTACAATTTATGTTTTTCTCTATGTACTCTTTAAATTTATCCCAATTTGTACTATTGTTGCGCAAAAAAGGAATTTCTTTATTAAGTATCGGTTTGTGTAAGTAATGGACCAATATCGGAGAGTAATCAGAGCTAAGATCATAGTAGGATTGTGTAACAAAATCAGTTTTATGTAGTCCTTTGATTACCGCGAAATCTAATAGATCGGATGTTTTCTCCTGTGCTGATGGCCAGAATGTAGGTTCGCCAGTCGTCACAGTATCTAAGGATAATTTTCTTATTGTTTGTTCAAGGATTTTTCATTGTGGTGAGTTAGTTTTGGAGCTCCATAAATTGCGTTTAGCATTATAGTTCAGGAGAATGTTTTTGTTTCTGCTTTCGGTGATGGTTTAATTTTGGGGAGTTAAATTTTCTTAACTTATTTTATGCCTGAGTCTAGGAAATAGCTTTTATCGTAGCTGTTTCTTGATAGTACAGTCTTTATAGCTAGCAGGGTGGTTTCCCTAACAGTTATAGCATTTGACGTTTTCTATTTGTCCTTCGGGAACAGTATCAAGTTAAATATTTGTCAGCACATTTGACGCATGCAGGAGTTCTATTACAATAATTCCTAGTGTATTCGTACGCTTAACAACATAGACATTGAGGACTATCTCTTTTTATTTTTAAAGGCTCAAAGGATACTATCGTGTTTAGTAACCAATCAAATTTAAATACTTCCTTCTTATTTTTACTAAGCTCGAGTTCAATAAAGAAAAGCGATAGCGGCTGTTTTGTGTCGTATTTTTTTATATTATTTATTTATCATACCTTGTGGCTGAATTTTTTTAATGCGTCAATTATTTTATTGAAGTCTATTTTACGATGCATTTATTTTAGTACTACCTTATAGCTTTTATCCTTCTGTAGGTAGTACGTGTGAAAAGTTGCGTTTTTTTCCCTGAGGGCTAGAACTAGTTTCCTATAAATTTCTGACCCGCTTACTTGTATTTTGACCTCATTGTTTTTTAGTTGCTTTGAAGTAAAATTTTTGTTGGCTACTTCTTTTAGTAGTTTCATTAGGGGGTTGATAATATGAGCCCCGATGTATATTGATGGAGGTCTTGGTACTGATTTGTCGGTTTCTGTTGCTGCGTTTTCTGTAGTTTCATCAGTAACCTCTGATAATAAACTGAAAGGATTTTCAATCGGTATACCTGTTAACCATTTGTCTTGGTGTTCATTTGGGTCTTTTGTTAATAGATGGATAGTTGGACAAAGTTTACGCTTTTTTTTTGTTGTAATTTGTTCCCAGTTGCTAGTCGTTAGATCATCAATTTCTATTAAACTTGACGTAACTTTTGAGTTATTATTTGTTTGATTGGAAACGAAGTTAACGTTAATTAGATATTATCCATTTGTGCCATTTGGAATTTAAATTTGCCAAACGGCAAATTCTCACTATCACATTGACACTGAGATTCACAAACATACTAACATTTGAATGCACACAAACATAAATTTGCTTCGCGTAAGCACGTATTATCGCCTCTACAGTACTAACGAAATTCCATCTTTATATAATAGAACAAAGTGTTTAGTGTCAAGTTTTATGTATTATACGACTCTTAGAACAGACTGAAATGAAATAAATATTTGTTTATACATAATACTACGTATTGAGTGTAAAATAAAGGATGATCAATATTGTACAACTTTAAATCCTTTTCACCAAATTAATCTATAATTATTTGTTTTAAAACTTCAGTGTATATCTACTATGTGCTTTAACTGCTATCTGTTATTTGTTCTAACATTTTTTTGTTGGATCATTGTAAACAGCCTTCGTTTTACAAAAAATATGAATGCTGTGTGCATATTTACATACAGTATTCTGATAAGGAACATACTATTCTGATGGTAATAGAACATTCACATAGGAAAACGTTCGGATAACAATGATTCTAATAGATAATACATGTATATACTAAAAAAACATGTTTTAAAAATTAAGGAAATTATATTACTCTGATTTTACAGTTGCTGGAATTCACTATTTCATTCATATTTATTAAAAGTATCAATAATTGTACTATACATTAATTAAAATAATAATGATAATGATAATACAATAATTTGTTTCGTTTCCTATCTTTTCAATTTTGTAACCATATTACAGTACCTACATATTTACCCTGTTATTTGATTACTTCCTGTAATGAATAACTATATCTCACTTTTATGACAAAAGTAAAACAATTCAAAAAATGTGTTTCTCAAACGTGTTTGTATTACTATGAGAAAGTTGTAGAAAAGATAACTTAAATTATGATTTTTCGTTACAGTGATTAACATTTGTCAACTTAGAAAAATAGAAGCTATTGATGGAAAGATTTGAATAATTTTAATTTCTATACCTGTATTGTTGTACAAAATAAACTTTTAAGAATTCTGTAGCCTTTCATTCTTTCTTTCATTTTATAAATTTTAAGTAATGTTATGTTTGCAAATATAATTTATTGTTACATTTAAAGCAGGACATTGTGTTTCTAATGATAAAATAAATACTGAATAGTTTTGGAATAAAATAAATTTGTTATCGTAAGAAAAGAAGGAAATTAATTACTAATTATTAGCAAACTGAAAAAATTAATGTGTGAAACATATTTAATAAATTAAAGGAGATAATGACTGAGTTCTCAATAAATACTATGAAAAACAATTTCTGATAATTCCAGGTAAACTTTATCTGATAACTCCATGAATACTACGATGTTCCAACTATAAAGTTAATCATACTTTACTCATTCTTTGATAATAATTTTATCAACCCTGTAGATCGGTGTAATCCATTCCCTATAGTGAATCTTTGTACACAACTCTCAGAAATATTTTGTTATCTTATCGAAATCTTATCACATACATCTTTATTTCTCATTTCACGTATTAAATACAGAAACAAGTGGATCAAAGTTTTATTGCAATAAACATCTATTATATTTAAAAATAAACGAACTTGAAACAAACTTACTCTGGACTCAAATCATCTACATCTTCCCAAAAATATTCCAAGCTATCGTCAGTGTCGTCATCGTTCGAAGTTCCCTCTGAACGTACCTCTTTGCTTTTTCTGAAAATGCAGAACACGGAATTAATAATAACGCTGCAGTTAAATAATTTCTTCAAATTTAATAATAATTTTTATATATGTAACATTTTTCATTTTTGGTACATAATAAATTAACTAATTACTTTTATTCTATCTTTGGCATACATATAGTTAATTGCAATATTGTATGTAATACATTTTAACAATATCATATCTAGACGCGCCAACAATAAAAAAAGTCTGAGCATTGCAAGAGAAATCCGAAAAGATGCATGTTTGATCTACGAAAATATTACAAATTTAAGTTATTAAACTGAAGTAATAAGTTTCGCACGAATGCATAATCAATCTTATGCAAAAACTTGGTCCATGGAATGAGTAAAAAACAGCTATACATACTAGAGAAAAATGATAAAATCCTCTAAAATAAGAATAAAACACATAGTGTATTACCAATCAAAAATAGTCTTTGTCGTATTAAACAATTTAAAGCATGTTATAGAGCGATCGACATATTAAATCTAATAATTACTTTTTTATAAATTCTTAATTTTACTTATTATATTTGGAATATGTTAGTTGCCCGAATTTTTTTGGAACATAAAAATTCATTTTCCCCATGCATTTTTTTAAGCGTTTAAGCAACAGCTTTTAACAAAACAAACATTTTTTATATTCCAACGTTTATTTAATATACTTCAATATATTACAACATATTTTTGCTTTTTAGTTTACGTGTATCTATTTTACATATAGTCTGATAATGCTCTCTTTACGAATTTCAAAGATGCAAACAATATCAGCAACTAATTGTTAGTAGCTTAAAACTACTTCTGTCAATCACCTGTCTGTTTTGCTTGTTGAACCAAACATTCTAACATATGCATGTATTCTATAGTACTTAAAAACATGCAACATAAATGTATAAGTAACCCATGTATTATTATTTCAGGTTAATGTTTAAATACACGTACTTCTCTGTATAGCGAATAAATCTCACTTGAGGTTTGAAAGCTTAATAAAAAAAAAAGATATATATCATGGAAATCAAAACTATATCAGTATTCGAGTATTTTTGTAAATAACTGCATCTATTGATTCTAACGAAATATTCAACATGTATGAAGTATGAATTAAAACAAAACTGTTATAATAAAACCAATTAAATAATATTATAAGAATAATAAGAGTGTAAAAACAATTGTGAATGAGTAAAACTGAAAAAATCAAGTATGCTTATAATAGATCTCTGATTATACTGCGTAAGTTACTAATCCGTATTCGTTCACTTCATTTATTACTTTTCATCTTATTTTTATAAATTAAATATTTGACACTCGGAACAGGAAAAACCTAAAACACTGTCAAGGAAGAATTAAGCACTTTTGAAAAATATCATTCGTATATTTGCGATACATCAGTTAGCATTTCCTCGAGAGAATGACACGTGCCGCTCATCTTCATAGCGAACTATTCATGAAATACGATGACAACCTTCACCAAGCCACCCTTCACCAAGTCTTACATAATACACATCTAGAGCTTAAACGAGTTTAATTGCCCCTCGCATTGTTTTTCGAGCTGATGAGTTAATGAAAGCGTTCACGCGAAAGCTGCATTCTTTGAGTATCCGAAGCGAAAATAAAATATGACGATAGAAATTGTTATTATATTTATATTTATTGTTGTTATAACATTGATTTTAATAAAATACTCTATAGAATAATTCTATACAAATTTTTGTAAAGAAAGTATTTAAAATGCGTTAAAGTGTACCAAATTTATTATTATAAATATTATAATATTGTAACGAAAAATTTTATTAATTTTAGTACACTCATGGTGAATTGTGTACAAATTTTCATAAGTTCATGTCTTTAATTTACTCGTTTATCTGTATTTCTCTATAAATAAATATAAGAAACTTACTTTAGTGTGATCTGTGTAATGTTAACTAATAACTGAACTGCTGCCCATGGTTCATCTAAAACCGCTGGTTTTCGACTTCAAGTACATAAAATTTGATAGGTGAATGAAAACTTTCACGATTAACTGTATATACGTTATTTTGGTGGTGTTTTCAACAGTTAAACGTAACACGTGCTTGAAGAGTAAACACACAACAGTTAATTAATTGTATGATAGAACAAGCAAGTTCTACCAATGTTTCAGTATGAATATGTTACGTAGGTACCGCGAACTGCTCGGCTCAGGTCACACGAAGACGAGGTCAGTACAGCATAATGTCCTTGTGCTATATCGCGACTCGCGTTCTCATAGAGTCGATTGAATCGAAAGCACCGGCAGGCTAGAAACGAAACCAGGTCCGTGCGCTTACGAGCAAAACTTCGCGCGTTCGTCTCCTTCCCGACCGGTCGTTACCGGAGCAGCCGAAAGCGATAGAACGGCGATACGATTCGCGATTCCGCGAGAAAAAGGGGCCAACAACCACTACGGACGTACGGAGAGAGTGCATTCACGGTTACAACAAAGGCCGTTGCACTCAAGTGCATCGAGCTGCTCGTTATTTGCGGTTCGACGACCTGGCGTAAACGATTTTTCGACGAACGAAGATCGATGTCGTGGGAAGAACCAGCATCCAGAGAAAAGGAAATGGAAGGTTTAAAGATGAGGGGAAAATGTTCGGTAGAGAATAAAAGCTGTCAAGTGGTTCCGGAAAGATAAGGGAATTACAAGACATGTTTGCGAAAATAGAAATTATTTTTTGAAGAAATAAATCTGTATAGAAGACAAATTACAAAAGATGTCAATTTTAAGAGAAGAATTCAGAAAATTTAAGGAAAATGCGGATTTGAAGAACTATTTACAGCAAGTTAACACTATTCCTACCACGACCGGTCAAATGACCGTTTTTAAAATTTCGATTAGAATTTCCTATATACAACGTAATTGAATCGCCTTTAAACTTTACGACTTTTCCTCAAATATACGTATAATACATTTTACAATATTCATTTCTTTTTTCATTGTTTATTTCCTGAGAAAAATTTGTAGTCTGTTACCTACCACGACCGGCCGCGGTAGGAATAGGTGTACGTGAAGTGTCGGTAGGAATAGTGTTAAAATGCAGTTTCAGAAGATATTTAGAAGAAAATAAAAATTGTGAGGAAGTTTGTAGAGGGTAAAAATTTTGAAGAATTTTAAAGAGACAAGAATTCGTAGAAAATTCCAGAGAAATAGAGATTCAGAATATACTTCATAAAAACCAAAATTTTAATTTAATGAGAAATTTACAGTGGTTCCAAAAAGTATTCGTACATTATATTACAAATGAATTCATTTAAATATTCTTCACTAATTTGTTTAAGAATTCATTAAAGAGGTAAAATCAACGTTAAAAGCTTCAGTGCATTTTCTGGTTTTATAAACATAACTTTGTAATGGTGCATGATAAAGCAAAATCTTTTAGATAAAAGATTTAATTCCTAATACTCTATCACTCTGTCGTAAAAGAAGATCGTAAGAAAACTTGTATTCAAAGCATAGAAAATCGCTAAAACGTTGAAAGTTATCTTTAACCCATCAAAAGGACTTCCAGTCGATGAAAAAAGTTGCATCATATGTGACCCATTACGCTCTATATACACATAAACTTTCATTGAAATCAGAATTAGGTGAATTTCCCTGTAATACAGTATACGAGTAATTTTTATAGGCATTGTATAATAAAGCAGAAATCTATATAAAAATTTATAAAATATATAACTGTAAACAAAAATCCCTAAGCATACAAGAATTCATAAAAAGAATAACCAAAAAATAGAGATTGGAAAAATAATTTATGACAATATTATAAACTGTGCTTTTAAATAGAAATATTAGAAATATTTTAATAATAAAGGATATAATAGCAGAAATTAAAAATAATATCTGCTCAACATCATTAAATTGTATAATTCTCACCAAGTATTTCTTCAGTATTTGTTCAGCTTGTAATTGATGCCTGATATTTATTATTAATTACTAATTGCTTGTTTAGTTGATTAGTAGCTTCAATTCTTCCTGGTAATTTTACAAACAACTACCTTCATTTAAGACACGATAAATAGTATGCTGAAGGTTACAATTATAGTTTACTCCGACTGACAGACGCTTAAGCCATGAAAGATTAATCATACTTCATGTCAACACCATAGTGAAAATTCTCGCAACGAAACACACTATGGATAACCTAATTGTAGAATGACGTTTTCAACGAGAACTCGTGATCTGTATCAATACGAAACATTCAAATTCCGTGAAGCAGTTACAAATAGCATTGATTTTGTTTAATTATTACTTGAAATATTCACCAATCTTTTACAGCTTTTTTCATTTTTTTGCTACTTCAATTTCTTAGCGATTACTTTCACATGTGATCGATTGTAGAAATAGCAATCTTAAATTGTCACATTTAACTTTATTATATTGTTTATATATATCTAACAAAACCTTGAATCTGCTATTAAAAGTTGCTACATGAAAAGTTTAAGAATTATTTTCTTAAAATATTAAATACTGCAAAATATTAATACAATTTTTTAAATTTATCTCTATGTACTGAAATAATAATATAATAATTTTTATGGAAAGTTTTAAATTATTTCCAACTTTTTTTCATTAATATAATATTGCTGAACATTACTGAAAATATCTTAGTACTTTAATTTTCACCCAAATGAGCTAAATGTATACAGTAAGGAGCAAAACTGAGCACACATACGACATTTATATTTGCATTTAGAATACAGAAGAATCAAAATACTTTGCATTATCTACAATCTTCTAGCCTTTTAGAACAAATTTCACATTTGTAATATTATTACTATTTTGTTTCATACAATTTTTGTTCGTGTAGTCGGTTTTGCATCGCATTAAGATTCTCAGGATTAGGAACTGAAAACACAAACTTTGTAAACAACTTGATAGTTCATAACGGTTAATGACATGACCAGGAGAGTAGTAGTTGTTAGTTTATCGTTGTTCGTGCAATAACACGCATCAATATAAGGACATAAAGCAATTATTTAAAGATATAAAGAATAGCATCGTTTTCAAATTCAAATCAGATTAATCAACGCGACGGATTAAGGAATTGTACATAAAATATGGAAAAAATACTATAATGGATTCCCTGCATCTTTTGGAGGCCGTCCAAAATTATTATCTTGTTAGAGGAAGAGAAGATTGACAGAATACAACAGCATCAACGGCTGCGAAGCTATTAGAAAGCGATGTTAGGACGAAAATTAGTAAGTGGTTAGCTCGGAGAGCTTTAAAAGAAACCAATTTTACAGTAATCGAGAAGAAAAAAGAAACCTGTTGTATCAAAAAAGAATGTCAACGCCCGTCTGAGTTTTGCAAGAAAATGTTTAAGCCAGAATATCAAGCAATGGAAAAAAGTAATTTTTTCCAACGAATCTAAAATCAATCGAATTTTATTGGATGGACATTCTTGGCGTTAGAAGAAGCAAAGCGAATCACTTTTATCGCGTGTTGTTGATGCAAACAGTTAAATTTGGTGGTGGTTCACTTATGGTGTGGGGGTGCATTACGGCGTACGGTGTAGGTTCACTACATCGAATAGAAGGTACGGTGAACCAGTATACGTATAAGGGTATTTTACAAAAAATTTTACTGGAAACAATTGAAAATATGCCGGTACCAGAGTGTGATGCTGAATTCCAACATAAAAATTGACTGCAAACTCAATTATTTCAAACCATGGAATAGCCTGCTCAAATCCCAGGCATAAACCCGATTGAAAATGTCTGGACAAACTTAAAAATCAAGTTAGGAAATAAATATAGTGCTCCTCCAACAACAATAACTAATTTATGGCAAATAATGCAGGAACAATGGTATTCTACTACACCAGAGTATAGCGATAATGTAGTAATGTAGTATTAAGTAATGCCTAAACGTATTCAAGCAATTATCAGGGCTACAGATACATGGACCAAATATTAAGTGTACCATAATCTCAAATGTTTATTCAAAATTGGTTATGGTGCAAAACCGACTACACCAAAAAGAATTGTATGAAGCAAAATAATAATGATATCACAAATGTAAAATTTGTTTTGATAGGCCAGAAAATTGTAGATAATACTAAGTATGTTGTTTCAGTTGTATTCTACATGCAAATATTGAACAAAACATTATTTTTGTTAAAATGCCGTATGTGTGTTCAGTTTTGCTCCTTAGTGTATGTACACCATTGGCTCATTTATGTGTAAACACGATACTCGTAGAGGTCAGATCTAGTCTGTTGCGAGATGAAACTTAACTATTTGCAAATGAAGATAATTAAAAATATTCGTTGTAACATCTTTTATTTAATACAAAATTGTACACTGCTGATCAATAAGTGTTTACTAATAGCTTGCACTATGTAATAATTATTAACTTAATAGACTCTACTTTCTCAGCTGTTCTATTTCAACTGTCTCATACCACATGAACCGTTATTTTTTTAAACCGATGTGATTCAACAAAATTCCTAAAAAAAAATCAAGGTATCATTTATCAGAACTACGTTTCATACCATGCTCACTGGAAACGTATCTATATTAGGCAATGTTTGATCGGCCAAACAAGTTGATAAATCTCAAACAATACAAAACTTACCCGCCACACAATATCAGTCAAGTGATAATGATTTCTAACCTTTCAACTGTAATGTTTAGTTGTCTATCTTTGATCTATCAATTTGACGGTGTCAAATGAAAATTAATCGTGTAAACAGTTGATATAAAATCATAGTTGCATTGCAACTGCAGTATTAGAAGCATTGTGTACTCTGAGCAAAAATTTACGTGAAACTTCTTTACACAACGTATTAACCATACTGAACGATAAAAAATCGGACAATGAAGCTCTAATGCAAATCTTTGATTGAAAGACTTAATATCGATCATCATTAGCTGACTAACAGCTGCCTAATGCAAATGCCACGTCAAAGATTTCTTTGCGATACGATACGAGCTTTCAACGCCGACCCATTGCCTCAGAGCATGATCCAAATTAATAATTTCTATGCACAGGAATCGATAAACAGGACACGACGAAAGTGAAGGATCGTGTTACCATAAGTCGGGAAATCTCCAGCAATTTGTAGCGCAGAAGTTGCTCAGAGCGGGACGCTTAGAGGGATCTTAAGTATTACTTACTCCTCGTTAAAGCCTGAGGTTGACATCGCCGACGTCCGCCGTTAACAAACTACTTACTTGCGCCAACAATAAAAAAAAAAACAGAATGGTCTCTCACAACCCACGTACAAACGCGCGTAGCACTCGAGCCTCGCTTTGGGCTATTACTACATTAACCAGTCGCTTCTTCGTACGTTTGTACGACACCGACACTTACTGATAAGAGGTTTCCTAATGATAGTAAACTTCTATATCGGTACGCCGACAATATTCTTACACTACCCAACAGTTACATTTTTTAAATTTTTGATTAGTAATTTATTCGTTCCTAACGTATGAGAAACAGATATTACTAAAATGAGAAATTTCTAAATTAATTGATTTCTTTGAATGTATCCTTTATAAATTTCATTTATCGAGGTTTCATGAGAAATTTACACTTGCTTTCTTCCTATTAATAATAATATATATTAATTGTTAGCAAATGTTTGGAAAATAATGATTTTTTTGCCATATTATAGTAATTTATAATTCTGTTACAAGTATTAGGATGTCTACCATTCTCATACAAAATACAGTAATTACTTCAGATTACATAACTTTTGTAACCAATATTATAACATTATTGTAACAAAATTCTGTACATATATAAGGTAAGTACATTTACTATTCATATAGTTAGTTTAACAATTCGTTATGCTTTATTTTACTAAAAACAATACATTGTAATAAAGGGTTTCATCAAGAATAAACATTAATTTGACATTCAAATTATTTTTGCTGCTGAACTTATCTTCGACATTCTAAATAACTTTAACAAAAATATTCATCTTATATTTTCAATTCCTTAGAAGATATTTCAACTTTCCTAGTTGAAACAAACAACTTGTATAATATATGTATCTATAATTAGCGAAATTTTTATTATGTCACTAAATACATATATGAATTACTTATAGTACAAGATTCTAAACTAGGCAATAATTTTAAAAGATTTAGTAATTTCTTAATGAGATTCTAAATTTAATAAGTTGTCCATAAAAATCATATTTCCTAACTTTTGTAAACGGAACTCCTAGATAGGATTAATGATATGGAGCGGATATATTTAATATATTCTCTGCACATTGATCTTTCGATTCAAGTCAATTAACACTTTCGCTATCAGATAAAGGATAATAAAATAATTTAATATATTATTATTGACTTGAACTGTTATCATATTTCCAAAATTTGTAATACCGCATATTTTTCTCAGTATGTATAGGTATGTATTATGTAAGGCACAACTGTAAATTTTCTATTATACACCATAAGTAATCTACGCGATTCTCTTCTTCTGAGTATTTATGTAATGGTACTCGTGTTAAACTATTCTTTGCTATGCACTTACTGTAGATATGTGCGGAAGGCATACAGAATGGTAACAGTATGGCAAAATAACAACACTTTATGAAAATAACTACAATTTTACCTTATTTATATCTTGTTTTAATGAAAAATACATCATATTTTTCAAAAACAATATATCTACTGTGTAGAATATTGTGTTCTATGTTATGTGCTCCATTCTATTCTATTCTATTTTAGAAACCTATATGTTTTATTCTTGTGGACTATATACTTTGAATATTCATTCTTGTAATAAACAAAATTTCAATTCTATCAGAAACCATAAAACAAATAACTTGAACTCATCTATTTAATTCCACAATATGTATCATTCTTAGTTACATGACCTGAATAGAAAGTTATGTAAAAATGGCCTAGCAGGGTAGTATAAAAACATTCTTTAAAGTTTGTGTGCTTTCTAATATAATGTGTTAGATATTAGTCATTCGCACTGATAAAAAATGTATGAAAGAAGTTCTATCAGCTACACCCAATCACGATTAGTTGAAAAGATTATTCATATCGATGTTTTATCTTATACAGAAATTCCTATGTGAGCAATTTTTGAGTTTATTACTAAATTTATTATTAGGATTTGCCATTAAATTAAATTTAGTGCGACACGAAAAATGATGAACAGTTTTGGGGATACTCTCAACATTCTATGCATTACCACGTGAAAATTATACGCATATTAATATGTTATAAACCGGGTGAAAAGTGGATCAGTACATTTAAATATCAAAATGGATGTACAAAACAACTTAGAAAGTGTTAATCGCGAAATTGACCGACGTTTCCGTTTATGCGTTGCTCTCGACAGAACTGGTTTATCATGAATGAGTGCAATTGATAAATTGATTTATCGAGGAGCTCCGCCGTGTATCACGAAATTACACATTTTATCGCCATCGGATAGCGTTTGCTACTGAAACGATGATAATGATAATAAAAAGACATCAACGTATTTCTCACGTTTCAGATCAAGTGAAACTGGAGCTTGACACAGATGAGGAAAATGGCCTGGTTTATTTAAATTTTGATATTTAGAGCATTCAGCTGTTGAAGAGAATTCATAGATAAAACAGAAGAAATTACACAATATTATATGATTTTTTTCCAATCGCAAATTTTCTTTGCTAGATATGAGAAAAAGAAATATATATTACGAATAATTCAATCTCTTACGAGAAATTTGAATATTAAACTAATTGCTAGAAAATGGTTTGTTATAATTAGAAAGCTACCTCTGATACATATTTCGATAAATGAAATTTTTTCTTTCATGTTAGAAATGAAACATTAAAGAAATTATAATATATTTATGACGTATGACGTTATGTGATATTTAATAATATAGGAATATATTATTTGAATATAAATATAATAACTATTTCGAACGGATATTATTTACCTATTAATTAAAAAATTTGCGCAATTTAATTATTTATATAACTTTAGTCTGTAGTATCAACAAACGAATATTGTATTCTGGTTGAATCTTATCGTGTTTTCAAATATTTTCTCTATAGAGATCGCCACTAAGCAAATATAGTGGTATGAATAATATAAGCATGTTTGAGGTTAAGTTTTCCATTAGTAGTAATTAGTTACTACACGTGCTCTAATCTGTTAGTAATACAATAAAGTATTTGCAAAAAAATATTTATAAAGGTAAGAATATATGATAATATTATAATTTAAACAAGTTATATCGATTTTATATTTCTGACTAATCTCTGTCTATGTTTAGTTCTTAATGTCTTGTAATATGCTATGTAAGGTTATGTTATTGTTGAATACCATTTTAAATTTTATTTCTTATGCATTATAATAAATACAGAATATTAATTCTGTTTCATTTCCAATATCGTAATATTTTTAATTTAAAATAAAATATAGTTTACTTTTAACAGATGAAACTGTAACACCACAATTTATATTATAGAACTGAAAATTGTAATAATGTAAGTCTTTAATGTTTGTAGATATAAAAAAATAAAATGGCAAAGTCATTACGTAGTAAGTGGAGAAGAAAGTGTAGAGCAATCAAAAGAGAACGCTATGGAGCAAAAGAATTGGAAAGGTTAAAGAAAACATTGGGTATCAATGAGAGTAAAACACAAGATGTTGAAATGCCAGAAATATCAGAAATTGCTACAGGTAAAACACAACTTTTTCATACATTATTGCTTTTATTATAATTGTAAGAAAATATTTATTTTCTTTGAAGTTGTTGATGCTAAGACGATAAAAGAAAATATGAAAACGAAGGCAAATGATGAGGAAAAAATGGAAGTCGATAATAGTGGTAGAGTATATAATAAAAAAACAATGCTGGATCAGTATGGAAATTATCCAGTATGGATGAATAAACGAAAAATTGCTAAACACAAAAAAGGTAGAGCAAAATCACAAAAAGCAAATACAAGATCGCATAAAAGGTTAACCAGAAAACAAAAAAAGCAGCAAAACAAAAGTGAAACTTCTGTACAAAATTGACAGAACTAATTAATGCTTTTTATTTGTTTTACATTTGTAAGTAGCAATAAAAATTACTATAAAGAAGTATTTTATTAATTTTCTTAAATAAACCAAGAACAATTATTTATGTTTCTTTCAAATTTTATTATAAAGCTGAATACAAATAATCACAAATATTATTTAAATTACAATTCTATTACCAATCTACATCATCGTAAAAGCTAAATGGATGGCAGTGATAATATGATGTTTTGTATAAATTTTCTTACATAAATATTACATTTATGGGTAATGTCCAATGTATTCGACATTATTTTGTTTCTGTACAGTGTTATTAGAAATTTAATGTGCCACTGTTCATTGGTATCACTGATCTGCAACGTAATCGTAAACGATTCTCCAGTTCCATCACTCTGTTTGTCAAGTGCTGCATCTTTTTCGTCTCTAACTCGTATTCTCTGATTTTGTTCCTCATGTCATATATTTCCTGCTGCATGAGTTGCTATAAAAGAAATTATTATTTTTATGCTAAATAAGTATTTTATAGTGTATGAATAAATCTATATTTTGTGTACCAACCACATTTTCGACAGCTCTTTTCATTCCATTGATACTTTCAACAACCGATGCAACTTTGGCGCTCATGTCTAACGTTTCTGTATCTCTTCTTTTTCCTTTTGCGAATTGCTAAAGATATAAAATATATATCTAATTGTTATTTAATTATTTAAATGTTATATTAACAAAAATTCTACTTATACCTTATTCACGAAAAAATGTTTCTCACTATTTATATACAATTACTCACAGAACTGAGCGTACACTTATGTTGGTAAGAAAAACAGGCAGAAAAATAAATACAAATTGATATATTCAAAACTAAAAATGCAATATATATTTGATTTATATATCTTAAGAGATATTTCGTAAAAAACTTTTTAAATAAAACGAATCATTTGATTATTTTTAACAAAAAAACTTTAAAGTATACTTATTTGCGTGACATGAAATTGAATGTATAGCTCTGATTTATTTAATTATTTACAACTATTAAAAAAAATTAATTGTCCTTTCATTTTAATAACTATTTTGCAGACGATGTGACACTGAATGGATCAATTTTTCTATAAAAGAAGATGGAATATTCTCCTATTCTTCCCTTAATTTTACCTTGAATTTTCCAATGTTTGAAAAACTATTTATCGAACATTAAGAAACAATAACTTTCATGGCAGAATAATACGAAAAAAACCACACATTATAACTTCTTAATCTTTTTTTTTCTGGGTTTTGTGTCACATCTCCATCGTGGTCATTAGCGACAGACTTAGTTGATTATTTAGATTTTATTCTAGAGTTTGGTGTTTTTTAAATAGTACAGTGTGTTTTCGACGTGCTTCTGCTATGTTAGGACCGTATTTGGGAACAGTTTATACTTGTATCGCAAGATTTCATATCTTCTGCATTCGTAGAGTAGGTGGTTTGTCGATAGTGGTTGCTTGCAGTAATCACAAACTGTTGGTTTCGAGTTCTTCAGTAAGTATTCGTATGTAATCTTCGAGTGTCCAGCTCTCAGTCTTGTGATTACTACCCTGTCTTTTCTATTCAGGTTCCGGGAAGGCATTTGTTGGCGAAAATCTTGTACAATGTTGTGTATGTTGGATTTGTTTGTCAAGTTCCATATTCTACTCCATTCTTCTTTTTCCAAGTTGTGAATTGACTTGAGGAGATCTTGATAAGGGATTGGATCGTTTGATTCATTAGACGTGGGATTTGTCTCTTATTTTGTATAGAAATCTGCTGGATTTCAATTTTCCCCAAATATTTTCTATGCGATTAAGATCGGAGTTATTTTTAACATTTTTAGTACATTATATACTAACCATTGTCGAACAATATAAGACGAATGTTTCAGGTCATTATCCTGTTGAAAATAATATACCCTTAGTATTCTTAGTTTTTGTATCAATTCTTTAAGGTCTTTTTTTAAAATATTACGATATTTACTTTTATCCGTTACCTCATTTATATTTTCCATATTTTCGGTACTATTAGTATTAATACAACCCCACAACATTATAGATCCTTTTCCATGTTTAACTACAGGTTTTATATTCTTTTTCTGAAATTCAGTATTTGACTGTCTCCAAATAATTTGTGTTTTGCCATCTCGTCCAAAAGAATTTATTTTGGTTTCATCAGAGAATATTACTTGATCCCAAACATTTTCGTCGTAATTCACAAATCTTTCCGCGAATCCTAAACGTTTTTGTTCATTCGTCTCTGAAATGTGTGGTTTTTTTCGTGTTATTCTGCCATGAAAGTTATTGTTTCTTAATGTTCGATAAATAGTTTCCATCGATACCTGCTTTTTTATGCATGAGAACACTTCTGTTGCTAAATCACGCACATTTATTTTAGGATTTACTTTTATTTGTCGGCAAATGTATCGTTTATCAGCATTTTGTTCCTATCTCGACCCGGTGTATCTTGGATTATCCTTTCGTATTTAAACTTGTTTATAATTTTTTGAATGGTAGGATGTGTTCTACTAACTATTCGCCTACTTCATGTAGAGATTTCCCTTGTAAATATAATTTTTCAAAGAGATTTCTTATAGAAATATCAGTTTGCTTCCTCTTAGGTTCCATCTTGCAACTTGTCGTCGATTTAGATATAACAAATGATCATTTGTTTTTGATTGCTTAGTAATCGTAGCGTGAAAAGGTATTGTGAGACTCCTCCCTTCAAGCATTACCAATATTTGAACAATTAGGATTCATATAACGTGAAAAATAGCTGTGTGTACGCTCAATTTTATGCCACGAAAATAAGTATACTTTTAAATTTTTTATTAAAAGTAACTAAAGAGATCATTTTGTTTAAAAAGCTTTTTACAAATTGTTTTTTTCCGTTCGTATGTATTTGTTCGCCTGTATTGTTTACCAACATAGGTGTACGCTCAACGTTGTAAGTATATTTATACCATTAATCTTATGAAACCTTTTTTCAGTATCTTATGGTATTCATCATAATAGATTTTCATTTTTGAGAAATTAAAATAATAAATTGCTAATATTTCTTAAGATTCGATTAAAAAATAATATGATAAAGAGTGATTATAGTCATGAGAACAAGATGTTCTTTTATGATATTGGATTTTGGGTTCGAGTATTATTTCTGTACAATTTTGTTTTATTTTTTTAGATGCAAATTTTTGAAACATCAAAGAACTTTTATTTTATTGTCATAACTTTATGTTCGACAAAATTATACGCATTTTAAATAAATTTATTAATCAAAATATTTATCTTACAGTATTTATGAAAGTGTTTGGTATAAAATTTTGACAACTGTAAGCTAAATAAATCATGACTGTGCTCTGATAAAGAACTGAAGGTAATAATTATCTTCTTAACACGTGATTGTTAATATTTAATACTGATGAAGTTAGTATTTAATCATTCGTAACATATACTTGAAATGTAAAAAATACTAATAAGGTGTGGTTAATAATAATATTAATAAGATAACAACATAAAAGTTGTTTGATGCTGTACATAGATGGTAAAAAAACAATCAAACCTGCAATCTTCATGGTTACAGTTAGTAATTTTGCTACCGTCACTATAACTGTAATTGCAATACTACAGATGACTAAGATCAAATTTCTCAAGAATAAACACTCAATTTCATCACCAGTTAATCATTCTAAGACTTGCACTGGCAATGAGTATCAATTTCTGTGAATTTTTGAATTTCTTTTGCCCGTTTTAAAATTCAAACGCGATATTATTAATTTATTATTATCCAATAAGTTCTCAAATGTCTGTCTATAATTGTATTGTATACTAAGGGTGAATATCACCTGTTAATAAATAATAATAATAATAACTTCGAAATTAATATATTTAATAAGATGTAACTGTAAAATACGATTGGAAATTTTCAAAACCTCTATCAAAATATTAGGAAATCTAAATCGGTCCGAATCCATATTTGCAAAACCCGAATTAAACTGTTCTTCGAGAATCGTATACTCGCAACGATTGCAATGGAACTTCAAAATAAGAGCAAAATCTCCGATCCTGCTGCATCCGCATTTCTATCGTTGGCCGAACGTATCTCTCCTTTACAAGTCAAATAACACACGGCGAGCCATTGTCCGGCGTACCTTTTCGAGCTTGCTGAGTCTTTTCAGGATAATCTCGTAGTCCTGATCAAGGTCACTATCGGCCACCTCGTTCTCCGTATCTGAAAACAGAACTCTTTGATATTACCGTCCTACCACGGAAGTGGGAATATTCTTGAGTTCACGTAAAAAATATTGGGTTAAGTTATCATAAGTAATAGTTGTTTTCTTACACCTATTTTATTACTCCATCCAAAAAGGTTACAAGAGAGACTTGATATAAAGCATATCCCCCGTATATCTATATTTCATTTACGTGATAATTTTACAATTTTTTATTTAAAATATTAGTTTTTCTAATAAAAATGCGTTTCATTCTCTAAAATAAAATTTTATGCTGTACGTCCTATTATTAGTTCTTTATCGATATCACTAGGTATATTTTCTTCAAAAGTCGTTGCACTATTTCTATTCTGGAACTTCTACAACGTTATTTGAGCGAATGTGTTATTTAAAATTTCTCATTTCAATCAAAATCTTTACATGCATAATTATTAAATGCAAAACATTAAAAGAAAAACATGGATTTTTTTATATAGTTTGCACATAAACTTAAAATTGGTTTGATTCTGGAAAAGCAACGATATTCATTTACAAAATAGAATCTGTTGTACAGTTACTGTAAGCAGGTATATTAAAGTGTACAAAATTTGTTGTTACAAATATTGAAATTTACATTTAAATCTTTACTTCATTTATGTTTTGAATAAATCTGTATAATTTTATCTAATAAATTGATTAATGTCTATTAAATATGTTTGCTTTTCTCCTTCAAATGTTTAAAATTTGGCAAGTATATGAAGACTTTTGGGACTAACTGTATTACTAAACCCAATAAATAATGGAAATACGAAGACAAATTCACGACTACGTACCATGCGGTGAGAACAACGGACGTTTCGTCGTCGTTGCTTCGTGGAAGTTATTCTCCAGGTCCCGAGCTTCGAACGCGGTGTCTTCCGTGTCTAAAAAAAAATACGCGGGTGATCAAGGTACAAGCAGTCCAGTCCAAGAACACGACTCGTTGTTTCCGGTCTATGCACAACTATGAAATATTAATATAGGGAACACAATGTATAACTTTAATGTACTACAATAAACTGTATCGTTTCATTTGATATTATTAAATATGGTTTGTGATATTTATAGTAGTTAAGTTCTTTCAATGAAATGAAAACTGTATTTGCGTTAAGAAAAAAAATTCAACATCCTTAAAGGTATTGAAATAAAGTTCTTAAAATTTTTTAACAAGATACATGGAATACAATTATAATTTTTTCTTGTGTATTTTATATTTTGTAGTTAGATAAACTCATAATATTACATGATCATACTATTATCGAATATTCTATTTTAATTGATCACGATGTAAGAATATTTCTTAATGTTCAAAGGATTATTTTTTTCTTGATTATCACTATATTCTATTTTTACATCGGTACTTATCCATACTTATTATAAATACCAAGAACTTCCTTACATTTAACAATTTCTTATTTATATCTATTTGTTATAGTTATATTCTAAATGATGCAATATCTTGACCACATTTCAGATCAGAAGTTGCTCGTGCTTAAAATCCAGATCAGTTTATTATGTTTCACAGAATTCGCCAATTTTAACTGATCTTGAACTTGGCTACCGATATTCATGTTATCTTTCGCATGGTTGAACGTTGTGCCGTCTGCGCCAGAATTTAAGATCAATGGGAATGAATGTTACAAAACGTTCCCGCCTGTTCGATAAAATTAGCGTGGGCGTTGATTTGTGTAAAAGTGAAAAAACGGAAAAACGAAGATCAAACTGGAGGAACCGGCAACCATTTAAGACCTTGTTTACTCATACAGCTGCATTCTGTACAGAGTTTCGTGATCAGCATCTTTATCGCTTCAAAAGCGATACCCCACATGTTTTTCAATAGCATTATTAATCACTGTCGAGAAATCCCGAAAACAGATTTGTCTTTCAGAGGTGGCTTAAATTTTTCCGACGATTACTCACTCACCGTTCTTTCGACAGGATTGGCCGTCTTTCTGCAGCTGGAAACCGGGCCTGCAGTGGCACTCGTAGGTTCCGGGTAGGTTTCTGCAGAGCTGATCGCAAGGCTTCTCTGTCACGCACTCGTCGATATCTGCAACGTTGGTAGTCAAGTTATGCTAATTCATGCAAAAATTAATTGCATAAACGTGACAGCTGCACATCGCGAAGTCCTTCGTTTTCCGGTCAAGAGTATTGGACAAATTCGTCGTGATGGAACGTCGTATTTCGCTGGTCCGTTGAATATCTTGAAACTGACTCGACTCGGATTTCAATGAATAAATTACCGGGTATTCAAATTGGTCCCTGAGTTTGCAATTGATCGAAGGTAAAGTAAGCAGGGAATTGCGTTAAACTAACTTACTCGTTGAAAAACAGTAAATGATTCGAGTGAAATAGAAATTGAAAGATATAGTTTTTCAACGTTTAAATTTGTGTTCATATTTTTATGATTATTATAAGGAATTGAATACGCGAAAAGGTATTTTTGTGTGATTACTTTCAGTATTTCACTGAATCATTACTTAAATAACACTAGTATCGAATAGTTTTCATATACGTGTATTAAGTTATTCATTTGCTGTATGTTATGTATATGTATATCTAATTTATTAATACTTGCATTGTAATATACACTACAAATCGATATGTTTTGTTTCATACAGAAAGTATCAGTATGCCATTTCAGTAAGCAGCTGATAGGTACAATGAACTTTTCTATGTAGGACTCAGATGTATGTGAAATCTTTCGTAGAGAATCATGAAGTCGGTGAATTTTTTGATAGAGAATTGTGATGTGTATGAAGTTTTTCGTAGAGAATCGTGACGTGCTTGAATTTGTTGTCGATATTAGTCTCGTTTGTATTTCCTGAAAATTCATATATCATGTATTCATAATTCATGTATGAACTTTTCTGTTGTTATTTACACTGCATGTGGAAGTTTTTAAGGGATATTCACAGCGAGTGCATGAATGGATTGTTTATAAGTACAAGTTTGTGTGCTCGAAAATCTCACGGGGATTGTTTTGATATGCCTTGTGGATTTTTGACGAGTAGCTAAGTTTAATGATGATTCTATGATTTCGTTTTAAAATGAATCACGGGATCGTGTGTGAATTCTTAATTCGTGAACGTGCATTTTTGTAACTGTTCAGAGGTAAGCCGTATTCCGTACGTAGTTACGACTGAGCATCACTGTGCAGCTAGCGGCGTTTACCTGCTCTCAGGTGTAAAATACCCCGTTTTTTTAACTACTTATAATTAAGAAACAAAGCGTCAAACGCAATATTGTTACTCTTGATTTTTGTCTTAGAATGTTGCATAGAGATAGATAACACTTTCAATTTTCCCCTAGCTTCGTCCGAACACCCTGTATGTACAAGTTTCGAAGTATCCATTCCTATTTCTGTGTCTAAGGCACAGGCCTAGTAGGTACGTCTTACTGATGAGTCCACTAGTAAGCCCCAGACGAAACACCCCTTTCCTTTCCTTTTCCTTCACTCTTCCATCACTAGCCAACGGAGAAACGACCACAAATATAATGAAGAAAAAAATCCAAAAATTAATTGGTCTGAAATTGCATCTGTGATAAAAAGTCAATGTCACAAAGAATTAAGTACCAAAACTGTACCTAGAATATTGAAAGATGCTGGATACTTTGCGTGTGTTGCACGAAGAAAACTTTATTAATGAGATAAACAAAAAAAAAGGAGTTCATACAAGAGTTCATTACAAAGGATATTGGGTTTTGGGACAAACTTATGATTTTGGATAAAAGTAAATTCAGCATTTTTAAATCAGATGGAAGAGTATTAGTGTGGATAAATCCCAATAATGAGATGGAACAACACAATCTGCAAGCTACTGTAAAACATGGAGGTGATAGTTTAATAATGTGGAGAGATGTATGGCGATATTGAGTGTCAGAGAACTTGTATTTATCGATAACATAAATATGGATATATACAGTTATTTAAATGTACTAAAAGAAAATCTTTTGAAAAGTGTCCACAAATTAAATCTTCCTCGTTTCAACAAGATCATTGTGAAGATTGGTTTCTAGTATGCATGGTATGCATGTAACATGGTATGAAAGTGGTAAGAAAGGGAATAGGTTGGTAATGAACGAACGAATGAAAGGTTGGCAGTGTGGCGGAGTGTATGATGAAAGAAGCAAGGCGGGAAGATCGAAGGTAAGAGGTACAGTGTGCGAGACAACAGAGAGAAGAGAGCGAATAACCTAAATGTTAAAACACCAAAACTATTTTTATGTTAAAGCATTAAAGATATATATATATAGTCATATTCAAATTGTGTATTTATTATATATCCACCTCAATCATGACCCTAAACATATAGCGTATATTGCTTGCCAGTAGATAATACAGTAGTGAATAAAAGTTTAAAATCAAAGAGTTAATAAAAGTAAATAAATTAATTTAAGAGAAATTGTACGTTGAGTAAAATTCGTATTCTATGCTAATCCATAAATAGTGTTCTATAATAATAGCAATAAAAATGAATGTACAGACAATATTTGCAAACCATCAAATATGCCCATATTTTAAACACACCGCTCCAAAGACTGCATATGAATCCGATTGAGCATTTGTGAAACAAATTTGAAAAAAAACAGGAAACAGAATGTATTAAATAAAACTGAATTAAAAATGGTCCTTCTACAAGATTGGAATAATACCGAATCAGAATTTACAAAAAAATTAGTACAATTAATGAGCCCAAAAGTAAAAGAAGTCATTAAAAGAAAAGGACGGTTACTAAAATAATAAGACATTGTTTTTTAATTATTTATGATAATTATTATTCTACTATGCCAATCATTTTGCTCACCCATCCGGTGTTCAAGAAACATGTTTTTGTTATTATCTTATGTATAATTTTCTTTTTCCAAAATAAACTAGAATAGATAATATATGAATATGTTCAACAATTATTTCTTCAAACCATCAATTTTTATAGTTATAAGTATTTTTACCTCAAAGACCGTACTGTGGCAATACTTTTCTCCAGCACAGCAACTGTATCCCTCGACGTAAGTTATATAATAAAATAACAATATATTTTTATCGATTAATAACAATCTTATATAATAATTATTTATTGAATAAACATTCACTCAAATATTAATTTCCTAAAACAATGTAATAATATTAGCAATAATAGTAAATCGAATTAGTACGCGATTTATTTGAATTCGTTAATTGTTCGGCTATTTATGGAAAGTAGCGTAGGTATATCAATCTCCTTCAACGGTGTCGAAACACCTAGCAAAGAATTTTTTTACGGAATCAACAGCGGCTTCCCCATACTGTTCACCTCGCTTAGATAATTAGAACGTCCGTATAGTTTAATGAAATCGCTCGTAAATCTATAGAAAGCTGGTCAGTAGTTAGACACCACAATACGTTCGATCGGCCATGGTATTCACGCAATGCTATCGAGTATTGGTTTGCGTCAATTTAATTATGTTTAACGATTCCGACTACGAGGACGTGATCCTAGTCCGAATATCGATCGCGGATATTTAACGGTGCTCGTTATTTTTTCGTTAGCCCCGCAGAGGTTCGTTTACTTCTGCGGCACCCAAGAATTTGTTGAGTTGGCAAGCAACGAATGTTCCTTCCAACCGTGTTGTTGTATGACTGACTATCATACTCGCACCTACTCAAACAAGCCTGCTTATCACAATAGTCATCCTCTCAACTGTCATCTCTTTCCAAATATTTTTCCGTTTTCTAATAATTCATCCGTCCTTTGATCTCTAAGTCACTTGTACTCTTTGAACTCCAAAGATTATCTCATCCCTACTACTCCGTTTTACTGATCCGAATTGTTGTATTTATATTTACGCTTTTGAAGTGTAATTATTAATTCGTATAACTATAACTACATTGTAATAATAACTGTATAAGTATTTGTAGCTATAATGAATGCAGAACTAGGTAAAAGTAGTTTATGATAGTAACTTGGAAATAGTCTACGCAATTTTGAGTCATTATAAATATTAAAATAAAATGGTTCCTTTGTTTCAATAAGTTTATTAAGTAATATTTTATTTTACTAAATATTATATAACTTTTTGAGTTATGACGTTATTTTTCATTTCATCTTATTTTCATTATTACGAACTATAAGAAATATATACACACATGTGTATGAAATATATCGAAATATTTTGTTTTATTCTGCAAATTACTAAGTAGGGATGTCTTGTTTACCAAACATTTACTTTTTAATTAACTTATTAAGCATATTTTGTATAGAAGAATATTTCAAGTACCTTTTCTCCAAATTTTATCTAGCTCTAATTATTTATATGTTACTACATTTATTTCCTTGTTTTTATATTTTTGTGATTTCTTTTTTATACGAATAAATTTTGTAGAGAAGATCGGGGTCAATAGTAACATGAGGAAATTGTAACACATTAAATAATTTAAGATCTATCGTACTAATTATTACAAATTGTTGATGTATGATGCAAAACTGTAATTAAAGTACCTACTTACACACGTTCGTGTCCTAACAATATAGTTATTCAAGAAACAAATATATTGAATGAAATGTCTCTTTTCGACATCATAAAATAGCATTTTCTTAGAGTTTTAAAATTGTGATATAAATATTCTTGGTGCAAGTAAGTACTTTTTCTTACAACAATCTCATTTTTCATCTGATTGGTAATCATGGTTCTTTTTATCGGTGTGTTAACTTCTGCTGGTTTCGATATCTTGATTGTTTAAGCAAATTGGAAACCGAAGGAAGTAGTGACATTGCATTACAGTATGTATTGAATTACTTACGTAAAATTGCACTTTAAGATATTAATGCTGTGTAAGCATGTGTAAGCAATACTATGTGTATAAGTCTGTGAAACATATGGATAATCGCTGTGCACGTGTATTGTTCGAAGAACATTCGTGAACGGAACGATCGTGATTTAGATGCGCGTGGGTGCTTTATCTTTGTGTATTATCTGCTTTAAGAGATCATTAACCCTCTCTACTCGAAAATTCCAATGGGCCAGTTTTGACATGCTCTTGTGGATTTTGCGAGTAAGTAGGTTGAATGTCATTCAACATCCATTTAATACTTTTTGAAAGGTGACCGAAGTATTGATTATGCATCGCCCGTTGCTCGAGTGACAAACAATCTTTTCTACGCCCCACGAGGTAAGCAGTTTAACTCATATCGATACGGTCCTGCGTTTGCCTATGCGTGGCCAACCGAACGGACAGCAGTGCAAGGCGGATTGCCTAATTTTGCGCAATCTTTAATTGCTAAAAACTAATTAATGAAGCGTTTAACGAAATTTCGTCACTATTGATTTTTGTCTTATTTCAACGTCTAAAATCACCCATTTCATTTCAGCCCAGAGGTAGATTAACACTCTGTATATGCATAGGAGTCGTGTCAGACTCGAATAATGCGTGAAAGGTAGTTGGTCCTCCTTGTTGATCGCCTCTAGTGGCGAGGGAAGAAGTTATTTTTATTTCATGGATAGTTATAATTTTTTTTTATTTGATTTATATTTAGTTTCTTTATGTTTATTAATGTTTTTCAAATAACTTGACTTCTTTAAAAACAGTTGTAACATTTTCTCCGTCTTCTATTTTATACTAAAAATTTGAGTATTGACGTAGAATAAAGTAAGCATGAGCGAATACTATCTGATAATTAGGTAATATTTTTATACAAAAATTTTTACTCTAAGTGTAATACTTTGTGAGTTATTGTATTTCAAAGTCTGAGTGTTACTATTGACCTTGGTTTTTCTACTCATAAAATAAATGTACATGTACATTTGTCTGGTTTAGTATTTTAGTGGGTTGAAATTTGAAGTGGTAAATGCGTTGTTTTATTTTATAGATTTTTATGAATTTCAAGTTGAGTTAAAGATTCAGTAGAATATCAGTTATCCAAACGTTATTTAACAAAAATTTGATTTAAAAAAAATAAGAATTTTGGAATCTTCTTTTGATGGGTCAATCGTTTTAAATAACATTTATGGAAATAAATTTTTCCTCCTATTAATTTGAATAATCGACATTTTACTGTAATAGTGAAAGTTTATTTTATTATATAGTGCTTGTGTTCAAATTAGATCATCAAATTGTTCAATAAAGTTTAATATGAAACTTTTATGAGAAAATAAGGTGAAATTGGTAATACAATGCGAAGTAGGGAACTATTACACACGTAGCGTTGATTAGCAATTGAAATTATGATTTACAGCTGATTTGCATTCGCGTTAAACATTACCTGTCTGGCACTGATTGCCTGTAAATCCTTTGGTACAGGTGCATCTGCCAGGGGAAGTGCATATTCCTCCGTTTAAGCATGGAGAAGAGCAGGTAGCTGAAATGCAATTGAATCTTTTGATAAACAGTATCCATTGAATGTTCACGATGTTAAGAAATGTTTGGTTGTGACTAAAACAGGTAAATTCCACTCTTCAAATCCATGAAGATCTCTTAAAAACAGTTGTCACGAAATTGTGCCATATTACGTCCCTGGTGAAAATGTTCTATCATCGCAAGAAAAAACATCAAATTCTATTTTATCTGTTTAGTAATTTGTGACTTGAAAAGCTATTCTCGTAAACAGAATTTTTCATACTTATATATACCTTTTTACATTTTTATATTATATTTCACCCAACAGAAGTATGAAATACATTGAAACGTATATTTTTACATTGCAGTGTAAATGTACATCAGTAACAGCGAATGAGATCACTGATAACATACCTTACGGACAATGTAGGATTTACATAATTAACGTTGATTTTATTAATGATAATACATTTTTAGCATTCTCCATAATAACAATCGAATTGTGGCATGGGGCTCTTTAAAGATTGTTGTTCCTCATGACAAGTGGAATATAAAGCAATGAAAAAAATTTGACCTTGTATTCCAAGGTCAAGGAAAACGTTGCAGAAACGTTTTTTAACAGATATCCATCGATCTGAAGGTGTCTAATTAATCTGTGCTAGTCACCATCAAATAATTTTTAACGCCCTGTAAAATATCGTTTATATTTCATAAAAGACCGTTATTCAATATTTAATTAAATTATATTCACTTATACATATACCTTTATAAATGTATTTTTCAATTTAAAAAATAACAATTTATAATAAATATTTTTTGTTTATTTTTCAAGTCAGTTTCAAATTATCATGTATGATTTATAAAAAAACAAGTCAATTTATATATGTATACTTTTATGAATTAATTTTTTTACTAAAAAGGTAATATATTTTCATTTAATAATTTTCATGTTACTTTTAAATTAGTGTCGTATTAAACACTCGTATAATCTTTTTTAATGAAGAATAAAAGGAGTTATTGCAGGGGGATCAATTACTCACGTTTATTACATCCAAAGCTCAAATGAGTAGCCTGCGTCCACCCAGGGCAGCATAAAAAAGTAGAAGGCGAATCGGTCTTAATATTGAATATATTAAGGTACCTAAAAAGAATTAAACTTTGTGGCAAGAAATAATAGCTTCCTTCGTATCAATAGAGACCTCAAATTTAAATATTTGAAGCCCTTTATGTTAATTAGTTCCCTCTTTTTTTTGTTTTTAAAGTAATACGTTGTTTCAAATATATTTTACTTTACCTAATCTGCCCACTTCGATGATGGTGATTGACAGAACTGGGAAATGATCTAGTGCAAACTCTCCTTCTGAAATATAATAAAAAAATCATGATGTACTAAATTAAACCAAATAAAGATAACCAACATACACAAATTTTTATCGTAGTTTGAAAAGCATCGAAAATTTCGTATGCGAAAGAAACAATATTATAATATATTATAATGTTTATCATTCAAGGGCTAGTTACTTTTTGATATATTTTAAGCACGCAAACTTGCACGCACATTGCTTTCAGCTTTGCATTTGTTAATTAAGATTTATGCCGTCTATACGCCCCAATTGATTATTTTGATAGTGATCGCAGTCGATCCGACACGGCGCGTTTTCATTTGCATTACATTGGGTCAATATGGAAATGGGAATCGTTAAGAATGAGGAGAGCATTTTCGAAGAGCGTGTTCAATCTTTTCACTACGGCCGTTTTTGTTAAATAATCATCTGGTACATCTATAAAGGAGATACATGCGAAACGTTTCTCATTTTATGTATTAAATTATCTAATTTAATACTTAAGTGTCATACCATCTATATTAGTGAGTCAATATAAATAAGAGATGTTAGAATTTATATTGGCACCATAAACTTATTATCTCGGCTATGTACTTAAATATCAACGACTTCGGTAGTTAATTAACACTAGGTTTACGGGCGTTTCTTATATACCTATCTCTACGGGCACCCGTCAAATTGACGGGTGAACGAAAATACGTATTTTCTTTAAAAAATCGATTTATTCAAATTAAATTTGAATTGAACAATATTAGGTTTCACATTTAAATAAGTTATTAATAAGTAAAAAGTCTTTTCTTCGAAATTATCAGGGAAATTATAACAATAATATTAACGGTATAGGGTAATCATACTAGGGTAAACATATGCTGACTTTTGTTTGTGCATTTTCCACATACGATCTTTTTGCAATATATACAACTATTATTGCTTCTATTTTTTTGCAGTAGCCCACTTGACAACTTTCTCGCCCTTCTGATGTTGAAGGTGCCAAATATGAAGCGTTTAATTTTTGGCAAATGTTCTCCATGTTTTCTCCAGCTAATTCCTCGACTAAACAAAATATGAATTCCTTACTGCATTTTCGATCTGGTGCACTTATATAATATCTACACGTTTATCGCTGCCAAATCTAAAATATTGAAAAACATTTTGAAGGGGCCATCGGAAACTCCATGCTTTCACACTATATTTGCGTGCCATCTGGTCAACGACATCCACAATGCACTTTGTTTTATTATAAAAAGTAATGGTTTCTAGAACACGTTTGTAAATGTCTTCTATTTGTACGCCTGTGTGTCTGATGCTTAGAAGGAGGTCTTTTATGTTAGGCTGATTTTTATACACAGTAAGGATACAGTTTTCTGATTTATATAAATGTCAGGGAAATAAAGCCTTCTTGGCTTTTTCTTTCTTCATTGGTTTTGGCAGTTCTCTTTTATTTGTCTGGATGGTCCCAATCAAAGATGTTTTTTCTGCAAGCTGTTTTTTAGTTTGTGGGATGCTGGTAAAGAAATTATCTGTCGTTATGTTTCTGCCTCGTTGTAAATATGGTTCGGCTAATGTTAGTGTTACAATCTCGCCCAACAATTGTGAGCATCGAATTTCATGTTTCCCCATGTAAGGGAAATCATTCAAAACATATTTTGTCTGGACATCTACCGCTAACAAATTTATGATGCTTATTCGACATATATTGCGTAAACCTACATCGGGTTTTCGTTGGAAATAATTGTTTATCTCTCAAATATTGAGATATTTTCATATGGCTTATAACAAGCCTGACTATTACCTATAAATTTGTTCCATATTTCAGATATCAGCGCAAATTTATCTATTTGTAATCTTTCGGATCGTTGGCTTTTTGTCGAAGCGTATGAATCTCAGAATTTCGCTTTAGATTATATTATTGAGACCAGATTGAGATAACGAATTGGAGGAAGAGAAAGTAAAGATTTTACTTTCATTCTTATATTTATTATTGGATAAATGATTTGACGAACAAAGCAAACATATAAGGATAATTTATGAAATAAGCTAACCCGTCAATTTGACGGGTTCCGTAGAGATAGGTATACCACATATGTATTTCAAAAATTAGAAAGCTTAGAAAAAAAAATTGTGTGTAAAAATTCGTTGGATGAAATGATTAATTTACGTTGCAAAATGGTTCAAATTAATGCTATGGTTTTCGAGATATTTCAGTTTGAAGTTTGAAATCCGTCAAATTGACGGGTCCCGTAAACCTAGTGTTAATTTTAACTCATAAATACCTATAGCTAACATAAAAAAATATTTGTAGTTTATTGAATGTTTTACTGAAGATATAGTTTACTGAAAGTTCTATTATTGTTCTTGAATATGTTCATACACTATACTTTGATACCTCACATTTGTTGTTTGGATACATGTATTAACATATTTTAAGAGCATATACATTTGCAGTCTAATAATTATAAGTATATTCAACGAGAGCAATAAAACTTCCTTCTTGTTATATTCTTCGCATAGTATACTTCGACTGAAATTATGAAATATTAACTTTTACTTTCATAAGTATTGTACTCTAAATGTGTTTGGTGCTTAACTCAATGTATGTACAGTAACTCTGATACTTATTCACAAATTTACAAATTTTGTTTTAAATTTACATTTTGTGTTTTGAAACTGATGATTATTTGATGTATCATGGCATAATATCCTCTCATTCTAACCCTATCAAACATTTGTGATGTACTGAAACGTCATTTTCAGATTGTAGCAGGTACCAATAGTACATAGATAAGGCTTATCGAATTGCGAGTAAATATTCAAATAATGAGTACTATGCTAATGAGTATTATATCAAGATGAATTCAAGCAATTCCAAGAGAATAAGGTAGTAATATTAAACATTAATTAATAAATATTCCAATTCACTACGAACTCCTTTTTTTTAAATAAAATCGGTCAACAAAATCTTGTTTCATTTTGAATACTAAATTTGAAATACGATTTTTGGTTCCGAAAAGAGTTTCAGATACTCGAACATTCAGGACTTGCCCGACACTTTTAGATACCCGCACACCCTTTGTAAAAAGGGAACACCGGATGGACATCGAATCAAGGATTATATAATTGCTTCCGCTTTAACTGATCTCCTTTGAGAGCTTTTATTACTTGCACTGTAATTCAATCGATTTTATCGTGATCGAATCAGCAGAACCTGTCGATTAATGCGCACCCTGGATTTCGTTTGAAGTGATTTCAAATGAATTCAGCAGAGAACCCTCTTTATTCCGCGTTGCATTGACTGAATCGCACACTTTTAATTAAGCACACAAAACTTTTTGATGCAAATCATGTACTTTTTGAGTATCAGCATTAACGCAGATAAACTTCTGTTTAATAAATTATCGGGTATCCAATACATGTAGGTATTTAGAGCAAAAAGAACTATGTCATGTTAGATGTTATGTTCGCAGTTTATAAAATGAGGCTACCGAACATTAATTATTGACGTCATAGAGAACATTAAATCTCGTTGAGGACCTAATACGATAGGTATATTGTTCAGAATTTACAAATGTCTAATGACTTATAAACGTAACTGTAAGTGATTTGAGATAGAGATGTGTATAATTATAAATCTTTATCTCTTAAATTCAAATAAAGCTTATTTTATTTCAAGAAGTCTTTCCGAGATTTTAAGACTTTAATCCTTAAATGGAACGATACTCCTTTTAATTACATTGATCTGCATATGATATATTTGTTTTTTTTTTTTAGATCATTTAAGATCATTCAAGATCTTAACACAGAAGTGTAACATAAAAAGTATAACATAAAGCATAAAAGTGTAAGAGGATGATATTTTGTTCGATTTTCTCTTAAAGATAGAACTACATATACGGGGTGATACATTTAAAACGTGATAAGCTTTTTTTTAGCAGTATTGTAGATATCGATGTGAAATTTGTTTTAAATTAAATGGTATACAGGGGCTAATCATTTTGGATGAAAAAGTGAGGGATTGCGGCTTTAAAGGGTTAAAGGTATGCAACCCACATTTTTTTTCAAACCGAATGATTTATTAATTTTCCGTCATTTCAATAGTTCTTACCAAACTTAATAATATTTACTTGAAACATTTTGTTTCATTTCGCCTAGATAAAGAATTATAGCGAAAAATATTCTGCATAATGGAGCTTTCGTTCATTATTAAAAAATACTAAAACTTCTATTGCTAATTGTGTGTTATTTCCTGTACTTCCGTATCTCGGCTATTGTGCGAATCTTGTTCTCGCGGCTCTTTCCTTTTGTACTTTATAAGCGAAACATGAGTATTCCATACTTAATCACTATGAAATATAATTCTATTATAACCAGCTTTGGCATTGCTATCTTTTTCATTGATCAAAATTCCAAGAGAATATCAGCAGTATTACTAAAAATCTATTATTCTAACATATCAGACTAAGTTATATATTTAAGTAAAATAATTTTGCCTTGCACAAAACTGTGTTTATTTTAAGATGTGTTTGAAACAGAATAAATTTTACACCATATACTTTTTTAATAGCATGGAGAGATGTTAAAACTGTATAATGTAAACGTATGGAAAAGAAACAAATTATAAGTTTATTTAGAAAAATTAAAACTTGTTTCATATTAAATCGGTTATAGAGTATTGAGTCCTATTAAAAAAAAGAGAATATCTAACATTTGGTGATAATTACTGATATTTAAAATTACTTTCATTTATAATTTGGCGTTTACAATATATTCATTTCAGATTGCTTAAACTGCTTATGTTATAAGATAAATAAAGTACATGAGGTTTTCGTAACCTATATTGAATGGTAATCTTAAGACAAGATTCAAAGCGAATACATCTCTGTTCGTATGGAGAAAATTTTCAATAATCCTTACTGGAACAATAGAGTTTCTGTATTTATTATCTCACAAATATTGAAGTTTGTAACAATGTTTAATGATTTATGCGTACAAATATTCGTAATTGAATGATAACAAGATTTATTGAAAAAACAATTTTTATTCGGAAGCAATATCATAAGCATTTAGGCATCCTTTCTTTGGTAAACAGAATCCAGTTTCTATTTGTCTGTTGAAACAAATGCGATAATCTTTGTATTTAAATCGTTTCTTTCTCTCAGTACTTGAAGATTTTGCGCAGAAATTACATGAAGGAATTGAATCGTGACACTTCGGTTTATATGTATAAACGAGCGAAAATCATTCACAGTTGAGCATTGACACCTTTCTAGGATGTCGTTTATATTTGAAAGTGTCGTACAGCTTTAACTGACAACTGTAATAATTGGTCCATGTTCGTTAAGGATGTCAATTTCATCTTTTCTTCCTTCAATCATTTCACCATATCTAGAATCAGTATAATCTTGATGCATGAAAAGAAAATCTTATTTCTTTTCTATAACGTAACAATTATAATAACAATGATAACAGCAATTTTCTAATTAAATAAGATGTATGAAAGAAAACCAAATAACTACGATTACTTTTAATACTCAACAAGCATTCAATGTTAGATAATTATAGTTATATCATTAGCCACAAAAGAGCTATCTAATGTTTGTTAATCAGTTCAATGGTTTTTATAGTAATGTAACATAATTCGCATCTTAAAAAGATAGTCTCTATCTTTTAAGCAATAAATCTTTCTGCTATTATCACCTGACTTCGACCCTTTTTCCATGTCCAATATAGTCAACGCCAATGTTACATCAAAAAATTATTTATACAGGGTGTCCCAGGTTTTAATGTTTAAACTTTGTTAGTGTATTTTATGGCACAAAATAAGAAAAAAATGTTATGTAAACATAGGTCATACAGAGTTTTATTAAGAAGTTATAACAAAAATTCAATGTAGTAGCACGGAAAGGAATTTTGCAAATATCTCGGAAACTAAGGCCGAGCGACGGTTATATGTATAGGAAAAAGTTATTCAGAATACTCTCTTCTATAACATATTTCAGAATCATTAAAATCGGAGTTGAGGCCCCTAAAGTAAATAATTACCTATTTCTTAGTGTTTAAACGTGTCCGCTTGAATCTATTCACACGCCAGCCCTCGTTGCGATCCTCACAAACTATTATTGGCGAAAATTCGTTTCAATGTTTGGTGACCTCAGATAGTAAACATAGCTTACATAAACACACTGAAAAACACAATACTGTTGATCTATCGAAACCAATGCTCGCAGTAACAGCAAATTGATTGCTATTCCTATTCTGAATTTTTGTTATAACTTCTTAATAAAGCTCTATATGACCTGTGTTTACATAACATTTTTTTCTTACTTTGTGCCATGGAATACATTGACAAAGTTTGAACATTAAAACCTGGGACACCCTGTATAAATGTAGTAAGTGAAGTGTGTGCGTGGAAGAATGTGTGTGGAAGGAGAAGAGTGCGTGTGTGTAGAATGTGATGCGTGTGGGACGAGGCGGCCCGAGATTCTCGGATGTAATAAACAAAAGAGTGCCGTGATTCGAAAAAAAGGCAACAATCAGCGTCAAACGTTCTTGGGGATATCCCACATAAATAATTTTATAAATATTTAATTTATAGTTTATAATTTTATAAATAATCTAGATCAATGATAAGCAACCTGCAACCCTCTAAGTACTTTTCTGCGGCCCGCACATCATTTACAAAACAATTTAAAAAATAACCTAAGTTGTCAATATGAAGTATGAAATAAATACTTACTACCGTAAACTATTAAAACAGTGTATTAATGTAATAGTTTCAAATATATCCTCCAGTACTAAAAAGTTCGTTGATAAGAAATAGAGTAAAAAATTTCATCGCCTAAACTACAACTACCTATTTAATTTCCTCTGACTGAAAAAATACAGGTATTTCCTTATACCTCTACATTTACCTGTATATATACACATCGAAAGCATTACTAATAAAAAGTGAATTTTAAAAAAATGCTTCCAAGTTGAAAATAACAATATCGAATCTATAAATTAAACTTTTTTAAAAAATATAGTTTTTCATTTATATTATATTTGTACACAAACATTTGTTGTAACCCGTATGAAATGTTAGGTTTTCAATTTTAGCACACTACAGAACAAAGGTTGCTTATCGCTGTTCTAGATGATTATAATTTTCATTGCTGAAATCGTTGTTGTCCTCCAACGCTGAAATTATACAAACGAGAGAGAACATGCGTACGGATTGTGCATAATTGGGTGACGAGAGGTGATCCCACGCAACGGAACCACTTCGTCATCACTGGTCCGCAAGAAAATTGCATCTCACCGTGTCGCTGTCATGTTCGTTGGAACGCGTCGCGGCGCAACGTTTACTATCGTAATACCGACCACATACTCCACATTACGGAACAATTTTTCTCATCCCGTGTGCCATTTTGCTTCTCAAGGAAATATGTCAAAGATACAAAGAGATCAGTGTTGAAATCAAATTTAATATGTACTCGCAACTTTAAGTTAATTTTTCTCTCGACTGCAGTATTTTATTCAAATTTTAAGTTATTACCTGCCAGAAAGGTGTACGCTACGCTATATTCGGAGAATCGTTGTCACTTCACTTTCGGGTGTTTAAGATTGAAAAACACACTATCCAGCTCGGTCAAAGCGACTTCGGCAAAATAGAAATTGACACAGAACATTAAATTACATATATCTTTGTACGAGTATGTAAATTCAATTTACTTATTGCTAAATGAAGAGACCACTAGAAGAGAATAAGGTAACGTAGTGGACGATAGAAGGATTTATTAGAATTTTCAATTGCCAATCAGTTAATTATTAGGTCCATGGAAAGCTTCCAATTAGCTATAGATTAATGACACTAAAAGCATAGGATGTTCGTTCTCTTATTTAAATTTTAAAAAACAAATGAGTATCCGTTTTTCACAAATAAGTAACAGAAACATTACATAAATTTAATATAAAATAAAATTACGAAAAATTAGTTTAAAAAAAAGAAGAAAGATTTGACTTCACTGTAAGTTTTTTTGTGAATAGTGAAAGATAAAAGAAAAATTACTATATCTATACTAAAATTTTTGACTTTTAATTGCTATGGATAGATTACTTGTGAATAGTATAATAACAATTGATAGAATATATTATTTCAATAATAAATAAATCATCGATATACAGATTTAGTACCTTTTTTATTTTTTTAATTAAAGATTTAAATCCTCGAAGAAATTTATTTTAGTTGTAAAATGGAATTACAATAAAATATAGAGACTCGCAAAAGGTATAAAGATATGTCGTACATCATTAAACTTTTAAATTACAATTTTGTAAGAAACTAAGAATGTATGTACAGGCTATGATATTTAGTTCAGAAACTATTACTTTGATGCTTAGCGGTAGGCATAGTTTACATTTCTTGAGGTTACTGATTAACTTTATTCGCTGTAAATCAAAACGGCTGCATTGTCGAACAACATGGTTTAAGTTTTGTACTTTATATTCGTAAAAGCATTTAGAATCACTAATAATACCTACACGAGCAACTGATACAGCATGATTGTAATGATCTGCTCTGCATCTACTAATTGTAATAATAAGCTCGCGCGAAATATCCTTATGAGCATACCATGGTACCGTTTTTACATTAGAGCAGTTTTTGAAGTAATATTTTTCTTTAACAAATCCTTGCTGTTCATTGGTAACTTGCGTTTGGATTTTTATTTCTTTTTTGAATTTTTCGCCTAGATCTGTGTACGACACTGATAATGTTTGATTAATTTGTAATACTGTGGCAGTTTTGGCTAATAATTTGGCACCTTCATTTTCCTGTATTCCCGTGTGTGATGATATCCAAAAAAATTAAATGGAACAATTATTTTAGCTTTCCTGTAAAAATGTATGCATTTAGTAACTTACAAGTCATATGTTGTTACAGGGGGTTAACTGAAAACATAGTGAGAGATTGCCTTTTTTCTCGTCTCTGTTTAGATATACGTTGGCAGCTTCGCTTTACTCAGTCGAATTATATCTATATGAATTTAAACTGACGAGAAGATGGTATATCGTGACGGCGCAGTAAAAACCTGAATTATAAAAGTTATAAGGGTCTGAAGAAAGTTAAACTCTGATATACGGGTAGAAAACTATTCAAATTTCAAATGTCATTTGGTTTTCGTTAATATTAATATTTTTATACAAAAATGAAAGAAACAAATTGATATTAATAAAGAAATTTAACTTTTCCCTTCTTTGCTATCTTGCTCCATTTGTACGTATTTGATTGGATTCAAACCAAATAATTTGATTAACAACATTTTCGAAATAATGCATATATGTGTTTTCTAATATTAATTTAACTTAATCATTAATTTTTAAATAACTTAATGATTCATATCGGATTTATATAATTTAATTATTGGTCCTCAAATAAATAAATGATACATAATAACATATATCACAGTTTTGTTAAAATCAGTTCAACAGTTTAAATATATCCTGACAATTTTTGTCGACTTATGTACAAGAAGTTGAGTTCTTTTATTGTTTATTCTTTATCTTCGCTAAAAAGAACCTTTCAACTAAAATATCACTAAATTTCCTGCAAATGCCATTGTTCTCTTTAAACTATATTTACATAGTTTGTTGCTTGTAATATATTTATATGTAATATGTATATTAGTGTTTAAAAAAATATCATGTAATATTTTATATTAATCTTAATCTTATGCTTATGGTTTATTTTTTTTTCGTTGTACGTGAATAATTTAATTAGTTTTTCCATTTCCCTTTCTGACTGTATCCTTATCATATCTTAATATACATAAAGCTCAATATGTTGTTTGAATAAATATATAAATAATAACTGCCTAATAAATATACGTTAGATCTACAGTTAGATCTAAAATTACACTTATAAATGGAGAAGTTCGATTTCTTCGTGTATAATTCTTGCATTCCTCAGATCTAGCATGTGTGTAAAATAGAATAGGGACTTTTAACGATGTCAAAGATGCTGGTAAAATGTGTCTACCAGGGATGAAGCACATATTTGCCTATGGATTATCTGTGTCAAAAAGGAGCAAAGAGATTAGCACAGCAGGTGATTGAGGTTAGTGAATCGTGTGAGTTCTGCCAGACAGCTAGTGTGCCCGATGTTATAAGCTTCTTCTCTTAAAGCTTGTTTTACAATCCATAACTGAATTCAACTTCGTTGAAAATAGGAATATCACTCATAATCTCCTCAACTAATTTTCGAAAGTATTATACAAATAAATTTTAACGTTTATTGAAACAATTAATGTAAACAGGTAGAAATTCATGAAAACTTTCACAGTACAAATAAAAATGCAGCCGCTGTAAATTTTGGTTGAGCACAAGTAGTATTAAATAAATTTAATATAAGATATACAGCTTTATATTTGTACTTTCATAAACATGTTCTCTCTATAACGAACTCTGCAATTTTTAATCAATATAAATATCAAATAAATACAAAGCATACGGTTTTATACCAACCTAGGTATACAGTGTCTCGTTTTTAAATTTTGATTTAAATGATACTTGTAATAATATATAATATATAATATATATAATAATTAATACAATAAAAGAATGTTGTAGCAGTGCTGGTACGAAAATTATAATTCTTTTTTTTAAATATGATAGATCTTAGGTTCTATTAGTGTAAAATACAACAAATATTAAATACAAGTAAACATTTTCTAAACCTTCTGCTAATTTTTCTTTGAATTTAAAATCAACATTGGCTATATTAATATTAGTCTTACTTATTGTGTCAGATTATTATTGAATGAAGATTTTTCAATGATGACATAGAGCTCCGCCTGTATATTAGAATACACAATGATTCAAAAATTTGGCCAGTACTGTGTGTGTGATGATGGAACAATAATATCGAGGACTGAAAGTATATCTTCATCAGCTTTTTTCTGTATTTATTAAAATCAACATTTTATAGAAGCAACAGAGTAAAATATGGTACATAAACGTATTCTTAATTTACACAGAAATTTCCATTGCAATAGACATATGTAAATAAATAAACTATTGTAAACGAGCTATTCAAATGGTATATCATTTATAATAATTTCCTATTTTATTTTCTACTTCGATAAATATTTCTTCAGAGAATTTCTTAAATAATTTCTGAATTTAGTGTGTTAACTAGATCAGGAATATAAATTGTTTGTAATGTTATTTTATTGTTATTTTATTTAGAAGAATTAATTCAAAATTACTTGGAAATTATTTACTTGATTTATTCAGCCATATCTGGTCAATTCTATCTCTTTCCTTAAGCTTTCAGAATATTGAGTTGTCAATATTTCTAGATTTTGTTAATGTAAGTAATACATTATGGGTGCCATCGAACACCCACAGGAATAATATTCTGTTTAACTTAAGACTTCAATCATGATCTAGTCTTCCGATAGCAAGATCATTGTGATTCGGAAAAATGTGCCTTTTCGCTGTCGGGAAGCTCACGTATCAAATCGTACCCAGAGCGTATTCCATTCCCAGAAAAATGTCACACGAACACGTTGCAACAGAGGTTCAGATACGGTTCGGAGGACATTCGCGTGGGAATACTGGTCCGGGTGCTTTGGTGGCCATACTGAACGTTGCCGGCTGATAACGTCCAACATGCTCGGTCCACGACATTGAACGAGTGAAACGAAGAGGCTAAACGCACATTCGCGAACAATTTCTGCAAATAACATCTAACAAATGTACGGTTTATAGATTACATTCATTTGCTTCCAATAAAATTCTAGAAACGACTATCGTGTGTTTAACAATCATTCTGGTTAGGTACGTTCTTTTATAAGCTCGTTGATCTTGTTTCATTTCCTGAAGAATATTATTAAATGAATTAAATTCCATTTATGCTGAAAATCTTTTATTTCGAATATACTATAATACAGAACTTGCAAGTTGATCCCTTTAAAATGGTAAATAATTCGTATTGAATATTAACTAAATATGAATTTCGAATGACCAGCAATAAATTGTTAGTAAAGATAGAGATATTAATATTATGAAATACATATTCTAGTATTAGAAATGGTATTATTTTCATGTATTAATCTTAAGTATTATAAAATTTATATGCATTAATATTCGAAACATTAATATCAATATTAATATTTTCATAATTAGAACCTATTAAAAACGACATTAGTATCTAAGAACACTTTACATTTCATTTATAAAACGTATCTTAATGTTCGCTGATTTTCTAAAAATTAATCACCATTGAAAATGTTAAACTTATAGCGTCAGAGTACTTGATTTTTCGCCACAAAAATCTAAAGTTCGTTGAAAACAAAGAACTCTAATAAAATATATCCTAGGAATTTTCTGTGGTAACACAGAATCGGCTAGAAAGTATGTAGAGGCAAAGAGTTGAGAAATGTTCAAAGAAGTCGCGTGTAATAAAATTAACGCCGATTAGCTATGTGGAGCGGACGAAAGCGCCATCGCGTGATACCGTTCGCGAGCTTCTTCGAGGTGATAAATTTTCAATGAATAACCGCATCGACCGCTCGCGTGTTCGCAACTCTCTTAGAGGTACTTCCGAAACCTTAACGGTGATTTCGCATGTTTTCCAGTTTTAGCCGCGCCACAGGCGAACGCAACATCAAGTTATCGTGACCATTTGTTACTACCCTTGCTCAGCTGACTATCTGTTGCTCTCGTATGAAATTTTCACGACCATAGATGAACGACATTCCGTTAAACTAAGCTTTCTCTGAATCACTTTTGTATGCGTAACACAAAATGCGGATGAAGGTATCAAGATTCTATCGGGAAGCCATTCTTCTGCTGTTATGTACTTCTGAACATTGACCTTAAGGTCGACTTTGTATTAAAATTATCTTATTAGAAACCAACCTTGTGTCAGTGCAAAATATGTTATTTGCAGTTTGTTTCCAGTCGATTTATATCGTTGAATCTTATTTTTCACCAGTGTAAGTATAAAGGCAAATCTTAGGAATTTGTTTAATCATTTTCTGTATCCGCAATGTTAAAAAATAAAATTAAAAATTCAACAATAGAAGTTGTTGAACTTACTTTGAAGTAATTAGAAAGATGAAAAAGTAGTGTAAATGTTTCATGAGTGCAAAATTGATCCTTAATAAAATAATTGTGTATTGTGCGTTTATAATTGATTGGAAAATATCTGAATTGCAGTTTAATTCAAAAAAATAATTCACATTAAAATGTATTACTCATTCTAACCAATCAACAACATCGAAGGTACCTACGGAGATATTCAACTTTTCGCATAAAAAAATTAAAACAGTTTAACTAACACTGTTTATCACTTTCCATTGCTTTCATTGTTTATTATAATTACTTAATTATATAATTGATGTTGTGGGTACCGAATTAAGATGCTAGATCAATTAAATAGGAAAATGTAAAATGTAACAAACAAAGTTCTGTATTTCATCCAATAATTGAATGTTCAACTACTTGAAACAATAGCTAGATAAATAAAAGGAGATGTAGCTGGGATGTATTTGAATATGAATGATAGAATGAAGTTTTAAACAAATTGCGAAATTCATCACAACTCATTCTTAAATGATTACATTGAAAATTAATCGATAATTATTTCTTTACATTATTACTAAAAAGGGACTTTTTTATTGTTTATCCATTTTTTAGAGAATATAACTTGTTAATTCGCCCTTGTAGACAATAATTATTAAATATTGCCGTATTAATTTACAGTAGAATATTTTAGAACAATATGTACAATACGAAGAACCAAATTTATTTTAATAAGTTTTTCTCAAATTTCAACGTTCAACGAAAAAATCTCTTGAAATGATAATCGCTGATCTTTATAAAATTTTGGTATAAGATAGTTATATGAAAATATAAGAAACGTACATATGTGTTTCGGGATAAAATTTATATTAAGTTACGCTCAGATAGGCCACGCTCTATTGTACCATGAAAATATTTACAAAGATATGTAGATATGTACAACGTGTACATCCAAGTACACAATAAAAGTGATCATCGAACCGGTTGATACGTTGACTTCACGACAAACACGAGAATAACGTAAATAACACATAGTGCACGTTATCCGAAGTCTATGCAATCTAGGGTGCTAGTATCGATTAATCTCGCATCATCGACCGATTTCTAATTTAGTATAAATACTCAGCCCTATTTTCCACTGGTAACACATGTAAACAGCGCACGGGTTAAATATTTGTTTGTTATTGTTGGAATGTGAATGTTTAAATTACGCATTCCACAATATTCGTGGTTCTCTTTTTCTTGTTCTAACGTCATTTATATTTATTTATTTGCTGTGTTCACGTAAAGATGCTATTCCTGTGTTTTTACGTTACTTTGTTTGTTTTTCTGTCACTTTTCCCGGTGTGCATGTTTTATGGTTTTTCATATGTATAGTTCTTCCGCATTTTGTAAATAAAACCATCAGTTATCTTATAATTTCGGATGTAAACAGATAATTCTTGTATTTTCAATGTATAACATAACTTTTGAGAAAGGTTTTAGATACTAGTTTAGTTTCCTTGTTTTACCAGAAGGATGAGTAAAATAAATGCTTAAAATACTATTATGTAGACCTGGATAAAATATATGGATTAAAATAGAAATAGCTAGTTATAAAAATATTCAGACACTAGTTACTTCTTTGTCCTTAACTTTTGTATCTGAAATAAATATATAGTAAGTAACAAAATTATATTGATATTATAATAATAAATTAATAATTGAAATCTTCACTTTGTAAATGTAACTTTTATATTGATATTATAATAATAAATTAATAATTGAAATCTTCACTTTGTAAATGTAACTTTGCACTGTTCAGAAAGCTATATGATCAATTATGTTTCCTTCAAGCACTTATTTTACACAGGTTTGCTATAATGGCTTACACTAAAGACCAAATCTCTATTAATCTTTGAAAATAAGTAAGGTAAGATCTAGAATAACAACTTATTGGCTATGATGCAAATTAAATAATGTAAAATTTACAGTTCTTACACTTGATGAGTTATTATAAGTGAATCCTGATTAATAAAAACAAAAATAGAAAGAAGAACAAAAAGAATATACGAAATTACTACATCTTCGTAAAAAACATGGTCAATTTTTTAAAATCTATCTCACTTTATGTAATAAACTGATTTCTAGAGTTCATTAAATGACCTAGAATTTCAGTATTTTTCTTCAAATATGTAAATTTTAAAAGTGTATGAAGACTTATGTGACTGATTGTATATTAATTAATTATATATATACAAAGGATGAATTTTTAGCTGAAAAAGATATACAAATCGATAAGAATCGCATGAACGTAAAAGTATTCTATTAGGTTTTTATTGAAGTTCAGATAACAAATTTTTACAAGAGTAATTGAAAAAAACGAAAATAGTTTCCTCCTTTTCTTAAATCGCACGCTGAAGTGTCGATAATAATCAGAATACGTTTATATTTTATATAATAGCAGCAATGTTCATTATTTACAAACAAAATAGCACTTTCTATTGCTGAAATCTAACATTAATTTTTGGCCAACTCAATGATCATTATTGCAACTTCAGCATCTGATAAAAGAAACAAGAAGGTTAATTTTATGAACAATTAGAAGCCCAGTGGCAGAATGCAAGAGAGGTCCTAGAGACATTCACGCCGAAGAACAAAGAAATAACTGGAGGAAGTGAAGTGGTACTTGTGCCGACTAACACAGTTGGCCGGTTCGAGAATTTTCCGAACAGTCTGGTCGGTCACTTGCTAACGTTTCAATGCACGATGATTGATCAAGCATAGCTCCGGGGCTTGCGACGCCTCATTTTTCGTCGCTGTTTGAAAACGTCATTCACAATGTCTAATGAAGCCTCGTCTTCGAGTCAATTAATCATGAAGAAATCTGTTCTCGAAAGGTCCTGTCAGCGAAAAGAGTCGTCATTATCACGGTTTAATGAATAACCCGACGGCTGCTCGATCCACTGTACATAAACTTCAGTTTGTTAAATTATCGGGCGCATTAATACGAAACAAGAAAAACGTACGCCTTTAATCGAACTCACTCCTGATTCAAGTTGGTTTATAAACTATCAGATAAATAATGAGCGCGACATCTTTCAGTAACGTTAGCTTAACAGAGAACGCTTTGTTCAGCTGATTTAAAAAACGAACGATGACATTTTTTCTTAGTTCAATATAATTGTTTGTAGCTTATAGTCGTATCAACTGCTTGCGTAGATTATTAACCGCTAGGATAGAAACAGGAGAAATATATTCACTGTTTGTTTTATAATTTTACGTTTTAAATATTAATTTTTGCCCTTTAAATTGTACTTAAAGTAACTATTATAATGAATTATTAAAGTTATCTACGGAAGATCAACGGTTGTCGTCTATAAAATTAAGTTGTTAGTTTAATAATTACAATATAACTTTGCTACTTATCTACTTTATACAAATATTTGTTATTGTTTTGAACCTAAATTCCTAAGTGCACCTAAACTGTTGTCAACTATTACAGTTGGATAAATCAAAATTAGTTTACTAGACATTTTTTTATCAGCGTTCTTTAAAAAAAAAGGAGAATCGCATATCGATCATGTGTGAGTCGTGTTTTTTAACCCTTTGCACTCGGCTGTCCCCTCTCATGGGACATCATAATCCTAGCATATGATAGTTTCGTAAATTTTCAGATGTTAGTTCAGACCCGGACGTTAAATAGTCATATATGTAAATTTTAATATACGACTTAACTAAACTAAATGAAGTTTAATATACGTGAATCATAGTAAATATTTCGAATTTGAAAATGTTTGAAGTTAGCATCATTAAACGACTAACAGTCACCTTTCGAGTGCAAAGGGTTAAATCTATGTAGGTATGAAGAAATGTAAAAGAACATTGTAATAAAATTTTCTCTAGAACTCCTAAGCCCTAAGCTATTGCACGACAGCCTGAGAGAATTCTTGATTGTATTATACTTAGTATAAAAATGTGTATCAGTAATGTATTCTTTGCAGTACAATGTTTACCCTCAGTTACAATTGTTGAATCATGGCTTTACATTCTGAATCATCGGTGATAAAAGTATTATCATTTTCATCTTCACTATTATTCAAAAATACGAGGTCAATAATACTCTTGTTGAACGTTTCAAGTACAAGAAATACCGACATAAATATTTATAAATATAATCATGTATAATTCTTTCGATTATAATTAAATGAATTTTCGTAGTGACTTGTCCATGAGTACTTTTAATAGTGGTAACTTCTGACATACGGGATAATCGAGCGATTATAATATGTTTCAAACATTTTTTTTCTTAGCTTTCTAATCTGTTTTTCACAATTTTTCTGTGCTGTCAAATTACAAACTCTGTTAATAATCTCGTGAGACTAAATATCATTTTGTACTTCATACCACCTAGAATTGGTAGAATTACTGATTCACAGATGTGCTTACATATTTACAGTGGCTCCAAAAAGTATTCGTACACTGTATTATAAAGAAATTCATCTATTTCTGAAAGTCTGATTTTAATGAAACTTTATGTGTATATAGAGCATGGTGTGTCCTGTGTAAAGCAATTTTTTTGGCGGCAAAATATATTGTAATGGAGCGGATAATGAATCTCAAAGTTTCAATGATTTTTCACGCTTTGAATATAAGCTTTTCTGTGTTCCTTTTTTATGGCAGGACGATAGAGTATTAAAAATTAAACATTTTCTATTTGAAAGATTTTTCTTCATCAAATACTATTACAAAGTTATCTTTAAAAAATGAGAGAAAACTCAGAAACTTCGACGCTGGTTTCACCCCTTTAAAATGACATTTAGATGAAAAGAAGAGATTAATTCATATATATACTATTACGATCTACATATCCTCAAAGTTTTATCAAATACTTCTATCAGACTCAGAATTTCAGGGTTAAACGAATTTATTTGTGACATGGCGTACGAATACTTTTTGGAGCCACTGTATATATTTATTTTCTGTTATTGCCACTGTACCCATAATCATATTTGTGTAACAGATTTTTTTGGACAATCGGATAAGAATTGTTCGAAAAATCAAGGTTCATTGCATCAACTCAATTGCATCAAATTTAAAAGTGCATACGACGATAAATAATCTTTCGATAACTTTTTATACGAATGAAATAGATATTTTGAAACTTTTTTATTCGTGAACGTGACAAACCATTCCTCAGGTATTCTGGGGATAACCAAGCACGGATTCTGATCGTTTCACGCGTCTCGTGTCCGTATAATATGCGTGAAACAGAAAAATAAAGCAATGCAAAACGAACGTCGTGTCGTGCCATGTCTGGCATGCAAACGGTGTGTAATTCCACGGCGTCAATTAACATCGTGCAAGAAATGAATCGCGACGTACGGATGCCACGGAGGAACGTGGCCGCAGCTCGAAGGTGCTCGGTTGGTGAACGACGAGTAATGTTACGGCTACCCACCTAACGATTTGCGGTCGCTGACGATGATTCGCGCGTATACAGTCCACTGTGCACACGGCTTCTTGAATTAACGTTTGATTGCTCGATTCATGAATAAATAAATTGCAATTTCCTGGTCGTTGTTGCTGTTACTCGATGTTCTTCTTTTTGGAATAATTTTACACCGTGGCTCCGATAACAGCCACAGGTTTATTACAGTGATATTCATGACTATGTCAACCAACGTGTGAACTAAATTGCATTTCTTGCAGTTGGAGATAATGAAATTATTGACTGCATATTATTAATATCTGTCAAAGTTTGATATCAAAAATATTGTTAAAATAAAATATGTAAGGTGCTTAGGTTAAAATGCTGCAAAGTGTTTTTCTTAGAAATTGTCTCACTGAGTATTCTTATGTATATCAGTGATAATACGTTCTTGGAACCCAGAGAAAGGAAGAGTGCTTACTTACTCACCCTTTATCTCTTCGTGATTCCATCACGTACAAATATTGTTTCTACTTTCTCTACAACGACAAACATACATCCTGTCGAACTAAATATTACGTCAACTTTAATCGTAAACGCTATATGATTTTATCCGCTGTGACGGTGTTAAGAAACCGTGGTCCACGTTGTTATTTCCTCTTCTATAATAAATAAAATACTTTAAAATTATTACATTTTGTCTACCTCAATATAGATATTACTAGTACATTTACTAGTTTGAAAACCTCAAGTATTAATCTAGATTTGAAACATAATGATTATTTTTACAATAATTTTAAGGAATACTTTGTGAATGTTGTACATAAGTAATTTTTTGTATTTATTACAAAAAGTAAGGAGTTCTGCCATAATTTAAAATTTTAATTTTCGCAGTAAATATTTACAATATCCTAACTTCAATATTTCTAATCTATCGACAGTTGAATATCTATGTAAATGTTCCAACATCATATTCTAAGAGTTTTTGGGAGTTAAATTACTATATCATCTTCCAATGTGGTGTTTTATTCTATATTCTGTTATTCCTTTATATTTCTACCTATATTTAAATCTATTGTTACATATTCATTTCTTAATACCGAAAAATCAAAATCTCCAGGTGTACCAGAAACAACTGAAAACGCAAAGATATAATTAAGCAGTAAGTTTACAATGGAATCTGATAAAAAGCGTAGTCATTTGATCGATTTCGTGAGTCACTGTACGTGGAATTTCACTTCCATTGCATTCATATAAACCTTCCTTATCTGTCATTATTTAATTATAAGAAGGAGATAAAACAAAACTTTTACCTATTCATGCTTATCTATCAAAATCATAAAATTTCGTCAGATTATAATTATATATTATAAATATCCGGTTAAATCGTGTTATACAGGTTGTCCCAGAGTTTTCGACCGAATGATCTCAGCATATTTTACAAGTGAAAATAAGAAGGAAATATTTATATAAACATAGACTCAAAAGTGCTTTATTATAAAGTTATGAGAAAAATATGAGATAAGAAGGGACTGATTTTCGAGCGATGTAAGAATATGTTAGTGGTATTTCCCTAATTTGTATTTATTTATTTATGTTATGTTTAATAATTCAAGTTGCCTTAATGGGAATCGTAATAATAGCTATTAATAATACTTTTAGTATATTGTGCTTAGAAATGAGCCGTTCCCGCATAATTATTTATGAACTTTTACAAAATACAGGACGATATAGCGTTTTTCTATTAGGGAATTTTTGTCGATATTCTCATACTGTATTCCAAGCATTTCTGTTCATAAAACTGTAAATAAAACGAATATCAGGATATCCTCAATTCGAAAACTCTCACGGCATGTTAATGTTATGGTATTATATAACTTATTAAGCATTATTAGTATTATTAGCATTCACATTAAGGTGACTTGTATTAGCAAACATAACTTGAGTAAGCAAACACACATCAGAGAAATATCCCTAACATATTCCTAGATTGATAAAAAATCAGCCCGTTGTTACCACACATTGTTCTTATAATGTTTTAATACAATATTTCCGAGCCTATTTTTATGTGACATCTTCTTTTTATTTTTACTCGTAAAATATGCTAATACTGTTTGGCCGCAAAAACCTGAGGTACTCTGTATAACTGAAAGTCAAATTTCGATTTAAACGTACACGTGGGATTGTACATGTTACACAAAAATTACCCAACTCCGACCTCTGCGGGCTAATATTAAAAATTCGTTCATTAATCAAACATGAATTTCCAACGCACATCTAAGCACTTATAATAATACGATCCTTTTTATATCTCGATCGTCAGCGAGAAAATAACGTTGTCGAGTAACGTCATCAGAAAATAATTTCCATCGGGCCAGCAGCACATGTGGTCGAAATATTTTCAACACCCTCTTTTCGTTTTCTTCGCTGTACTCCCGTCCCTGGCGTCGGCGATACTCTCTTCCCCATGGTTAACTGTACCCTGTATGTAACGATGGTTTATCATAAAAGTGAACGAGTTATTTTCGAGGCTGACAAATGGGTTCAGTGTCCTCTCGTCGAATATTTTCCAGCGAAGCTGCCGTCACTCGTTCTTTCCCGATCCCTCTACAACGCCTTCTAAAGAAAAGAGAAGACTTTTTGTTGGTCGGGCAAGTTTTAAGGACATTGAGTGTGCGGCTCGTTAGCAACGGAGTTTTACCAGTCGCTTCCTTTTCCGCCGCACATCATCCACCAACCGACAAGGTATAAGCAAATAAATCAAATAAATCATTTCAAATAATGTTTTCTATTGGCGAATTCTTTCGAATAAAATAACAAATGAATCACACACTGTATGCATTATCTTTAACAGACATGGGCAAATGAATCAAGTAAATTGTTTTTAAATTATGTACAAACTTTTTTAACTCTCTTAAATAAAATAATAAATAAAAAATGTACAGCACACGTTTACATATACGTATGTATCTATGTAAATCACTTTGTATTCCTGACGTTTTTGAACTAAAACACTTATTGTCAGAAATTATTTGAGAAACTGTTTCAAGAAATGTCTATTCAAACTTCAGAATTCAATTCAGGGAAAATTAATTTCCTATTCAAATAAATCAATGCGTAATTATTCAAAACTAATTTTTAAATCAGTAAAATAATATGTTATCTGAATAATCATTTTTAAAGTATTTGATTTGCAAGTAAAATTTTGCTTTTCAATTATTTATAAACATGTGTTTCTAATATATTTTATATCATTAATGCAGAAATTACTTGAAAAATTATTTCTCAATTTTTTATATTTATTTAAATATAAAATTAACATTATTCTATATAATGACAGAATAGCGTGATAATTGAGAAAAACTAAACTGTTTCTTTAAATAAATTGCATATCACAATTATTTCAAAGTAATATGTAGTCAAATAAGATGACATTTAATTTGAATAATTATTTTTAAAATGTGTTATTTGATTTGCTTGTCTAGTCCTGCAATCGGCCGACGACTAAACACCTTAGCATATCTGCTCCCGTGGTACATATTTGCAAGAGTTTGTGAAATGTCAACGTTTAAGTATCTTCCAAACAATCCAGGTTGTTCCATTTGCGATCGTTCTGAGGACCATTTTCTTGGAATTGGTTATACAAAAATTTGTTCCTCAGGGATTTCGTTCTCTTCAAAGAATAACGGTTAGATATTAATATCTGAGTATGCTACACTTTTTAACTAATTATTACAACCAAAACTTTTGAACATTCAAGAAGATTGAGTGTTCCATCCGACGGAACAAAAACGAGCGTTATTTATGACATGAGCGTGCCGGTAATGCTATTTTTGAAGCTTAAGCAATTTTAATCTTTTTTTATCTTCTTGGTACTTTACCGGCCGCACATTTATCGAATCGCCGTTACGCTGCCGCCGGCGAGATTCACGCAGGTCCTACTGCTCACCAACGGTGATATTTACGCAATCGTTCGTAACACGAGTAATTTCAATATAATTATTATTAAAGAAGGCATTAAGATAATTGTTACGCCATTAAGTTTCCGGCATTTTTTGGTCTATGAAAAATACAAAATTTCAAGATAAATACAAAAAATCGTTTATTGAAAGTACTGGCCCTTGTTAGCTACACGTTTTCGCCAACTTTCTGACAATACATCAATACCCCGACGATAGAACAACTTGTCTTTTGACTGAAACCATTCAACTAGCAAATTTTGTACTTCTTCGAAATTAGCCAAGTGTAGCCCATCCAAGCCATGTTAATCGGAACAGGTGATAATCCGAAGGCGCCAGGTCTGGTGAGTACGGCGGGTGTGGTAGTAAATTCCATTTCAATGTTTTAATAGTGTTCTGGACGATTGAAGTGCGGTGACACGGTGAATTGTCTTGCTGCAATATCACTCGCTCATGTCTTGTGCCCCATTCTGACCGTTTTTCGAGCAATGCATGGCTCAAATTGACAAGCTGTTGTTCGTAGCATTTCCCGTTGACAGTTTCGACAGCAGTTCATAGTACACGATTCCATTCTGGTCCCACTAAACGCAGAGCATTGTCTTTGTTGAGTTTTTAACACTTTAATAATAATAATAATAATACATACATACACTCTATAATTATTCTAAACATTACTTAATTATGATAACTATTACTAATTCACTACATCTATTCATATACACGGATCTGGGTGAACTGCCGGTGCCGAAACATGTGCGGTATAACCACGCTGTTCTATTGTTTCTACAGTCTTCTTTCCGAAACGATTTGGTCGTGTCGTCGATGTTGATGCTTCGCCAGGTGAAAATCATGATCTTTTGGGTTTGAGATTCTCGAAATATATCCACTTCTCATTGTCAATTCGATGCAGGAAACATTTACTTTCATACCGCAAAAGCAAGATTTCGGAAGTGACTTTTCGATTTTCCATGTGTCTCTCAGTCAATTCATGCGGCACCCACTTTCCTTCTTTTTGAATTTTTCCCATGGCATGCAAATGTCTAGAAATGCTTTGCTGAGTCGTATTTAATGCCTCTCCAAGTTTTTCTTGTATTTGCATGGCATCTTCGTCCAATAACGCTTGCAGATCGTCATTATCAACTGTCTTCGGCCTTCTGGAGCACTCCTTCTCTTCACTATAGAAATCGCCATTTCTGAAGCGTTTAAACCAATCTTTACAAGTAGTTTTCCATAGTAAATGTTTACCATAGGCCTGCTCAAACAGACGATGTGCTTTAGCTACACTTTTTCCCAAGTTAAAGCAAAAAAGCAAAGCTTCCCGCGAATGCTGTTTTTTTTTGGCACAAAACCCAACATCTTCACTGTTGAACAAAACCTTTTTCCGTCACGATATGCTTTAATACTTTCATTGGTTGTTGTTACCAGATGTCACATCTATAATAAAACAATTGACATGAGTATATAAGCCGCTACAGTAGTCTAATAATGCCACTTATAGGCAAACGGCGGAAACTTAAGTGTACATTTAGTATTTAAATTATTACTCATAACATTTTATTTAAAAAATGTAACCCTTAGGATTCATCACCGCTGGCAAAAAGAAGCCACACGTACGTGACAGCAGCCGGCAGAGTGTTAACGTCCGTAGAGGGACAATAGTCTTAATTTTCGCGTCAACCGTGTTTTTTCAATAGCCAAGTGTGTGTCATAAATAAAAGATCTCCGAAAGCCTCGGCACACAGCCGGTATCCACATTCGAGAAGTACACAGGCCCGAAGGAAATTTCCCCTGAAATCAGGAAATCTTCCCATTCCGAGTGACTCACCCCACCTTCTGTTTAAAAATTCGTGCTAAGGACACAACAACGGGAGTCGGCGATACTCAGGGCCTACGTTGATTGGGGTCTTAATTTTTTCGTTCTAACCAATCAGTGTATCGGCTTGAGGTATGAAGCAGTGAACATTTAAATTCGTTCATATAAAACTGAGTCACTTCAGTGCCGCGCATCGATATAATCAATACAGTTCAAACTCAGATGTGTACAATACATGTTTCATTATGCGACTGAATACATGAATCGGTGTTTCAATAGTAGAACACATTAAAATAATTTTCTTTTCGATCGTGAACTTCCACTTTTGGGAAGTTCATAGGTTGAAACAGTTGTTCGAAGTATATTACGGTAGACGACAGTCGTGTTTGGACATACAACGACGTGACAATGAGGACCCATTATTTTTTCTTGTAGTTCTTGGTTTTTTGAATCATCAAACTATAAACATTCAGTCAATCATAGTAAACTATATAATGTATCAAAAATTAAAAGAATGAATTACATTCAATGCACAGTCGATAGTTCGAGGAGATGGCAATACATTACTAATTCGATGCGCAAATAGATCGTTCGTTTTACAACCATAACGTGTTTTATAACTTGCACAAGATACGGAAAATTCGTTATTTGCTTTACAGTAAATTTTACAGCTAGCAATATATTAAGTTCCCAAGGAAATCCTAGATTTCATAGTGTTTCGTGCCCTCTTGATGACTTATGCTTTACAGAAATTTCATAAATCAACAATGAATTCGAAAGCATCGAGGTTACCTTTCTAATAAAACGGACGTAATTTCAATCTCTGATATAAGATTATCATAATCGAAGAGTCGCCTGTCCCTGTTTTTTACCGATTTCCCCGATTATTTGACACTGTATTTGACAGCGTACCGGAAGCCGTGGACTAGTAATACAAAACCTTTCAAATTATAAAATTAGTTGATGAGGATTTACCGGTTCCCACGGAAGTAATTATACGCCTACGTGGTGCCAATAAGTGTCTTGCTACTACTCATTATTTTCTACAATGCACCTTCACGTTTCTCACAATATCTTGTCAGAACGATGAATCCTTCAAAAGTACTCGTTTATGGTTTTCCTTTTATGAACAGGTTCATCATTTACATAAATTTACATTACGTTAATCAAATTGTTTTTTATACATGAGTGATACAATTTTTTATTGCATTCAGAATTCTATTACTTTCGAAATAATTCAAGATTTGTGTTATGATTACTTAAATTGCTTTTATTGATGTAAAGTAAGTAACGTTTATGGAAGTAAAATAAGTATCAGAAATAGTAAATAAGTACATAGGTATAAATAAAACTGCTATAATAATTAAAATAAAATTCAAATTTAATTTAAAATTTCTTTCTGTAAGAATTCTTAAAAGTTTACAGACATGGATCTATATAATATCATATATTTTATGAATAAAGCCAACAAAAAAACAGATAAAACAAAAATTTTCAATTAATAAACGGTGATAAATTTAAGAAACTAATGAAATATATCTGGGAACCAAACGTGAACTTTTGTAATGTAAAATTTTCAGTAATGAGCAATTACGTAATTGATACATCCCATTTTTAACCAATCATCAGTGAAACTTGCGCTATTTGCTAACGTTTTCTTATTCCATGAATTATCGTCTCGCATTTTTGAGATATCGCAATGATATATAACTGGAACCGTCATAAGCGTGGAATACACGCAACCTTATCCTGCGATATATCTCCATTGATTTTTACAAAGCCTGCAAATTTGTCATCGCTATTCAACCATTATCAACCGGAATCTAAGTATCTCTATCATTCGTTAGAAGCTTACGTTGCGAAATGGCCTACAGGCGCCTACTTTCAATTTGTTACAATTTCCTCGAGTAATATTTTACGGTGTTGGGGTAGAATGTGTAATACTTTCTCATATAGTCACTAAATTCATTTTGTTCAAAGCAACTTCAGTGATAATAATTTTCTTCTATTTACAGGAATATGTAATACATGTACTGTGTTAAATTTCATTTTTTCCATTTACCTTTCTAACTTTCCTGCATTAAATTTCTTCAATCGTTTTAAATCTCCTGTCTTTAATTCATTTATTTACAAAATCATTGTTGTAGTTTCAAAATTACACATTTTTACATATAGGTTCACAGAAAGGTGAAGAAATTTTGTTTTAATACAATCTACGATAGTCACCTAATATTCCTTAAAATCAATTTATTTCAAATACTATACTCTTTCGATTTTTCAGAATTGATAAAACGTTTTAAGAATACTTTGTACTTTCTGTAGCTATTATACATCAAAATTGAAACCATGAATTTTAAGACAGCACAAATCCACATTTTGACTTTACATTTTAAATTTATTTTTCTAATTATTATCTTTATTTGTATCTCTGTCTTTCCCTATTGTCGTATTGCTCGCTTAATAATCGAATGGAATTACTATATATCTATTTACGAACCCTGATCAATTCTAATAGAAAAGATTCACTTTATGAAATCTGAATACGACTAACAGATGGTACTGTTTTGTTTCTATATTCTTAAGTGTATCTAAATATATACTTGGATTGTTCGTACCTGTTTCAAACCTTAGAATGAGTACTTATAAATTCAAGAATGTATACATATAAATATTTATAAGTATCTGAAAAAAAGAAATCTGGTAGGATTAATATTCTGACCCCAAAATATTATACACCGTGTTTCCTTTAAAGTTCAATATTCCAACACTGTTTTAGGTTTAACTTTTGATTAAAGTACTCTCAAAAAGTTTAAATCTAATTGGTAAAACTTTGATTATACTTAAAAATACTACTTACATTATTCGAAGTATTTATAAAGAACTTGAACCCATCTTTCCTAGATTTGAACCTATTTCAAAGCATATTTGGCTTTTTTCTTTAAGGAATTCATGAACTGTTTGTAAATTCACTTGAAATGTACTTGATTCTATCAGTACAACTATTCTGATTAGTTCGTTTCAATTTCCGAGATCGTTATACACCATGAGTATCACAGTTTTTTTGGTATTGTTATTTTGCCCGACTGTTAACTGTATTATCCATATAACAGATTTTATTAAGTTTATAAGTATATACAAACTGAGATAACATTACTGTAAATTATTTTTATTTACTTCACATCGATATTGACCTAACAAAGTTTCGAAACATTAAGAACACTGTATTTAAAAAACCATATTTATAAAAATCGCACATTAGTATAGTTAAGTGTTTCCGTTTTAAGTTGTAATCATCTATATTTTTTTTGCAAACAGTACAGTTCACTTGTTAAAGGCAGGTTTAACATTTAATATAAAAATATTAATATTATTAGTGTAACAAAGCACACACTTCTTCATTTACAAATTTTCAGCAGCTACAGTAAGTAATAATACACCAGTGCTGCACTATTGATTTTCACGGACGCAACTAACGTAAATCGTCAGGTGTGCCGTCGAATTATTATTTCATAGTGCTCCGTAATAATGCGAGCCGTTCGGAAAGGAAAGAAAAGGAATTGCCATGAATTATTCAAGCAATCGCAGGAACGCGAAGCAATACTGCGGTATCGCGCGATCGATACCACATCGTTCGAACACTTGGCAACGATAAGTCCATTTATGTCGATCATAAACCGACCGACAGAGAATTTTAACCAAGATCGCCGGTGAGACGACCTTAGGGGGTTACGAATTCTTGCCGAGCCACTGTAGCTTCCTCAAACTGCTTTTTCTGTGCACTTAACGCCATTTACGGCCGAATATGACCAAGGCATCCGGTTTGACCACCCCAAGGGCCAAAGAACACCTTTCGCATCTACCTGCTGCTCACGCTTCTCTCCGCCCACTACTTCAGCTGGCGGCTTTGACCTCTTCACCCTGGCTCACACAACGTGCAAAAAGTCATGGCTAATGGATTTAAGTGGGGCATCGGCCATCGCTCTTCTCGATCTCCTCTGCATTTTTTGAATCCCTGTATAAGATTCTGGACAGGAATTGAAAACTGATTTGAGAATACTTTCTGTTAGATTCGTTATCGATAGAGATGGGACGAAACTGAATATGTATTCGCGAATTCGATTGTGGTATCACGAATCTGTTGTGGTAAATTCAAGTGGGTTGACACAGGAAAAAACAGATTAACCCGTTTAACCTTAACAGAATATATAGGGTTACTCAAATTGAACGTCAGGCCTTTCAACAGATAATATTATTGAACGATTGGGTATTTTTTGTCATACTTTCCATACATAATCTTTAACATTGTAGATACATCATCGTGGAATGCTACGATGCCCAGTAATGCTTACAAGTTATTGAAAATGATTATAAACATTCATTGGCCGTTTAATTTTATGAGACGTTAACTACCTAGCAAGAAACGGTGATTTAATTCGGTGGTTTAAACGGCCGCAAAGCAGTCAGGAAATCATTTCTTTCATCATAAAGTCGCTAAATACGGTCGAATTGGGCAAAAAGTTACAAAAATTCAACATTTGAGGACTGAAACAGAATCCGAGTTTGAAGTATTTGGATCATACTAAAGAACATTTGTCCGTTGATCTGCAAGACCAAAAATGTTCACAAATTGTGTATTGTACCGATTGTCAGACGTGGTGGAGAATAGAATAATAAAGGAGGACTATAAGCAGATACTTGAGCAACATGCCATCAGGTTGCCATTTTAATAGGTAGAAATTTTATCATGCAGCAGGATCCTAAACATTGATTTAAACTGTGTGAAGAGTTCTTATTGCAGAAAGAAACAGAGAAGGTTCTGAAGAACATGAGATGGCTATCGCAGTTACTAGATTTCAACCCAATTGAGCTATTATGGGAAGAGTTCGATAGGAATATCTAATTCCACTGCCCAACATCGAAGGAACACCTTTGGCAAATACTACGAGATGGTCATTGTCAGGATGCTTAGAATATGCCAGGTAGTCATTAGAAGCAAAGGCGGTTTTTCCGATGAAATGACGATTTAAAAAAGTGTCCATTTCTTTATAAAGAAAAATGAAGGAAAATGTAAAAGGTGTTATTTACTAGACGTTTTGATAAATAAAATATTTTCAGTTCTTATAAAAATGTGTATCTTTTCTTTAATATATCCTGTCTTGTTTAAAACTTGTAGTGTTACCAAACTTTTTGCGTGTGGTGTATATATATTTCCCAATAGATTCTTAACACTTAGCCGACCGATCGGGGAGATTTCCCATTTTGACTTTAGCAACGCGTTTCTCGTTTTCTGTTATTGTTAACTACCTCGACCTGGAGTTTTTCGCAATTGCTGACGAACTGCTGCTGTGAAGCACAACACATAACGAAATCAATTAATTTTGAAGGATTTTGAATATATTACTGTTTTTCTATTCCATGTTTGAGACGTCTTATTTATCCTTAGTCATCTTTAATGTCCTTAATTTCCTGATTTTGTTGCCTATACTTTTTGAAAAACCATTAAAGAATAATTGTTATAAATTTTTAATTTTATGATTTGTATAAATAATATGTAAGATCGTTAAACGAAATTCTTGCCGTGAAATATAATTGCTCACATAGCTAGTTTTCGGAATTTTTTGAGTTCAAATACTGAATTTCAGACCGTGTTACTTCCGAAAAATGCGCGGTGGACAGCGCAGTTTGGATTTCCCGAGCGCGGTGGAAAATAAAGAGTTCTCTGTGGCGCACGCAATCGGCTAACGTATCTATACTGAGCACAAGAAAAATGTAACAGCAAAGAAGGAAGAACAAAAACGATTTGTATAACTTGTAAGGTTTTTATAAATGTACTTTGCGAAAATTTCTAGAATAAAGTACATTAATAATACAAAGGATTTCTCATTATTTAAGATTGAAACAATCGGTTCGCTAGAATTGAATCGAGAGTGCCAACAATTTTTCATGTATTGTTCAGTAAACATCAATTGTTCTTTATTTTTCTGTAATCTATATTGTCGCGTCGTTGTATGTCCGAACGTGACTGTCGTCTACTTTGGACGACTGTTTCCACGTATGAATATCCCAAAATGGAAGTTCACAATCGAAATCGTTGTTTCAATGTGACGCTACCAACGCAAAGTACCGCTTGCTGTATTTAGGTTGAGTTGACTCGCGATTCTTTTGTACAGAACAATCTTGTCAGCTAAAGGATTGTCGATTGACGATTGAAAATGCATTGAAGATTTTTGTGTACTGAAAGAGATCTGTCCAGCGCTGAAGTGACACAGTTTTATATGGAGGAGTTCGAATGTTCACTCCATACCTCAAGACGATATGCCGATTGGTTAAAGTAAAAAAAATAAGGCTGTAATTAGCGTACGCCCTGAATGCCGCCAACCTCCGTTCTTGCGCCCTTAGCACGCATTTTTAGAACAAGAGTGGGGTGAGTCACTCGAAATGGGAAGGTTTCCTGATTTTAGGTAACGAAGGGGAAATTCCTTCGGGCCCATGTACCTTTCAAGTATGAGTACCGGTTGGGCACCGGGTGTTTTAGAAATCTCTTATTTATGACACAGGCTTGGGTATCGAGGAAGCACGATTGACGCGAAAATTAAGACTATTGCCTCTCTGCGATTGTTAAAAGGGTTAAAAAAAAAATCAAAAAAAGTTAAAATTTCTTAGTCCTCAGAAATAGCATTATCGGCACGCTCATGTTATAAATATACCAAAGAAAACTTTTGTTCCGTAGGACGGAACACATATCGTGCCCGTTAGTCAGCTGTCATTGACCTCTGATAAATCCTATGATCGACGAAGAAATCAATATAAAATGTAAAGGTGCTTGCAATTTGTATCTTTTACAGAGCTCTTCAATCACCGATTACAATTTCATCGTCTCAATATTAAGATTCGTGGGTTTATTAAACTCTGTATATGTATTCTGACATTAATATTTTATTTATGTCTTTTAACACGTTAAGCTCTTATCAGATTTTAAATATAATTCTCATGAATGTCAAAATTAATTTTTAATGAATTCAGTTTAAATATTTATTCAGGGCACTATCAAAGAGAGATTTTATTTTCCTCGTTAAATGTACAGTGTGTGATCAAATTATTGTGGACACCTTAAAATTATTAATTACTGAAGAAATCAAAAATTGAAGAAGAATAGGTTGAGAAATATGTTTAAAACAAAATCCTTTTTATTATGTATCTTATAGATCTACTACTAATACATATATCTATTATAATAATACACGTATCAATTATTTCATTGTGTCACCCCTTACATATTTAATTGTTTGAATACCGTCAGTCATACTCTCGATATTTTTGATAAGCTTCCCTTTATTCTTTTGTCACAAAGTTATACGAATGTACACTCTGATAAGAAAAATAGCACAACTAAAAAATTTAATATTTTTACACTTTTTACGTGATAAATGCAACGCATCCACTTTTAATGCTCATAGATTTCTATTATATTATGCAGGACATTTTACTACTATAAAGAATTAGATTCAGAAGTCTTGTTATTTAAGTATTTAAAAAATAACTAAAAATCAGCGCGACAAAATTATTCAGTGAATTGCTAAGTCACGATACTATGTGATTTATATTTTTTTCAATCAGTTCGCAATAATTTATTTACCGACTGTAGGTACATATAATTATCGAAATTGTAATTAAATATATAGATTCTTGTTTGGAAGGTATAGAAATTTTAACATCGCTCAGATATTGTTGACAAAACAGTATTAACACATTGCGGACGGATGACGAGATATCTCCTCTTTCCTATTTCGTCGTAAAGGGCCGTTGACGAGATATCTCGTCTTTCACATTGTGTCGTTAGAGGCCGTTGGCGAGATTTTTGTTCGCACAGTTGCTATGTGATAGTCAAAGGCAGTTTTTGGTAATTTGTATTGCGAATTAATTATTTGAAACCCTGAAATATGAATAGCGCCAGGACGATTAATAATATTACAGAATATTTGCGAACAGTTTATCGGATACATTAAGTGATGACGAAAATATGAATATTTGTGAGGACGATGATGACTTTCAAAATAAAAGTGTTACATGTTTTACTAAATATCATACTTCGAAAAATTTTTAGTTTATACAAATTTTTACTTATTGAAAAATATTAAAAAATCATTCATTTTTAAACTTGTTGAAAATGAATATTTCACGCGACAATGATTTTTAATTATTAATAAATCATTAATAATTTAAAAATATTTGATGCAAATAATACTCGGCCACTGGGTACGGTTAGCAATAAAACATCTGGTCCGCAATGTGTTACGTAGCTTTCGTCTCTGTATATATGCGACGCTTTAAAAATTGTTACACTACCTAAGAAGCATCAAAGATTGGCCAGAGTCCTTTCGTAGGCTGCGCGAGTTGAATGGCCGCCGCTGTTATGTTTATCTCTTGTGAAGTATATGTGTTAACAGAAACGAAAAGAAAGTGAGAGGAGACCCCGACAGAACGTACGTGTAAAAGACGCGCTCTATTTGCGTCCGTGGAATGTCATTTCGCGTTCGTTGTTCCTTCCTTCTGCTTGTTTTGCGGCAAGTTGCGACGCGAAACGCTCCCCGGAGGCATTTAAGAGTTTTGCTATGTTCCATTGAGCGGAGAAACGACCGAGTTACTCGCAAACTTTTTTTTAAAAAAATATTGATACTAGATATTTAGATATCTCCTAGTTGGACGAACGTTTAACTTAAATGAAGTTATCTGCAAAAACAACGTAGAACATCAACAATTTTCAGTTTATCATTCTTTAAACATTAATTGTTTTTTATTCTTTCCTAACGGAAACTTATTAAATCCTGATTCAGGTATTCTTCACATAATACCTAGTTATCTAGTTATCAACGACCACCTTAAAAGCGTTTTTGATTACTCAGCAGTGTGACATAATCAAATTTATTGTCAATTAATTTTAATATATTGGGGAAGATATTTCATAAACTATATTTAATAGATTTGTAATGTTTGTAATGTTTAAATTAATTCATAAAATCTAAGTAAAGATTATTTGTATTAGTAGATATGTTTATAGTTTATTAATACAATTATTAGTATCAATCTGCTATATAAAAAATGATACCAGTATGTAACTCTATCGTATAACATACTTTTATGAGTTGTTTCCACATTATACTGTTCTATCTCTTTTCTCAGCGAGTTACATAACATTGCAATAAATATGTACAGCGTGTTTCATTATACATAGCTATGTATGTATAATGTAGATGCGGCTTTAAATGAGCCGCGCTAAAAGAAGATGTGGTTGCTCTCAGGCAGAACGCCACGACTTCCGGCGACTTTCTCGAGATTGGAAGCTGAATCGCTGGAGGAGCGTTGTTTGACATTTTCAAGCTTGGCTCGCCAAACAAGCCGTTCCTTGGTCAAATTATTCCGTCGAGTAAAAAGGAAAATACCTCCGAGACGTTTCATTTTTAAACCTCAAGGAACTGTTTTCATGCACGTACAAGCAATCCGTTATTTTTACAGGAACCGCGACAACCAGATCTGACCGGTAATTGAATATGAATTATGTGCGAAGCGTGACCACGTGCTAATGTTCCAACTCGCACGTGTGACGTAAAGCTTTTCTCGAGCTTTCGATTTTAAATTAAAGGTTTTTATCACGCGTGCTGTGTAATTTATATGTAACATTATATGCACATAAGATATACAAGGTGATCTTGGAAAAGAGTAATAGAATAATTTAGAAATGTGTTATATTGAAATTAAGTAAAAACGTTCAGGGAAAAAATAAAAACGTGAGCGAGAAGATAAATAAATTAGAAATAGATAAAAAGGAAATGAAATAACGTAATTACCTAAACAGAAAAAACGGGGAACAAAGAATGCAGATAAAAAATAAATAACAAATTAATCCTAGAAACAATAATGTAGGATAAAAGTACGTAATAATAACTATATATATGTAGCAACAATATCATCTTATCATTTTATCCCGCTATAATTTTTAAATGAACCGTCACAATGAAATGAAACACTTAAAGTTTAAATCCAAAACATTTATGCGAAAGGTTACAGGCAAGTTAATCTTAAAAAAAAAAAGAGTGAAACCTTTGGTGAAAATATACTTTGTACCATTCTTCCATAACATCATTCAAATAGTCGGAAACGTTACTGTATACGTATTTCCGGCTCGGCTCAGATTCTTGGTTTTTTTTTCGTGCTGTTAGTACTTACATTGAGAAACGACGCGAATTCCTATTTGAAAGAGGGGCCAAGCTTGGCTCTGCTGGTTTCCATTTGGCGATTTGCCGGCTGCATCTGTTAGCTGAACTAACCGGCTTTACTGTTTCGAAGCGTTTCGAATATTTGGTAATTAATCGGCTCTATTCTTAACAAGACAAGCAGGCAGGCGCGTGCCAGAGAAACCAGAGCAGTGGTAAAAGTTAATGGATCGTCAGTCGGAAGATAAATTCGTGACATTCTTGCGGTTGAATGAGATTTTCTTTTCCACGTGTTCGTATGAGCCAAACACATGTTTCAGTGGAAAATGTATTGAGATATAAGACTTACTCCAATAACAAGCTGAATCCTGTCATATAATGTCACAATTAAATATTTTATATTCACAAAAAGACGAAGCAGAATCGACTAATGTTTTTAATAGAAAAAATATGTTTAATAAACACATTTTTAACATTAAAATGTAAAATATTTTTATTAACAATAATAATAGAGAATGCTTCTTGATTTTTTTAGAAAACGCTTCAAATGTTCTGATACATATGAAATAACGGTTTTATTATGTTGTCAAAACCAAATTTTGTTAATTAAAGTGAGCTTCGACCGATTTAACATATTTCTGTTAACAAATCACAGATATTGTGTTTAAAGTATAGATTATAGTTTTCATTTTATTGTATAATAATCAACACCTAACAATAATTTTTATTTTTAAAGCATAAAATAAAATTTGCCACCATCTTTCAATATGTAACAACCTAATTAATATGCGGTATTAATTTCGAATTAACTTGGAATTGGTGATGTAACCCAGTATTAAAGGTACACTTTCATTTTCCATAGACAAAACAACAGAATACAAAGCAACGGGTTGGATGTATAAGTAATGTGAGAATACTAGGAATTAAAAATGTATATGATAAAGCAGTAAAAGACATATTAAAAATTTAGGTATACAAATAAAGTAGAAAAATATACAAATAATTGACAGTTACAAATATGTGTATATTTTGTTTTACTCCATTCGAAACGAATAAAATATATTATTTATGGAACAATCTAAGGGATACTAACCGAAAAATACCTTCAAACTTTCACACGGTAGTATGTTTGCTTAACCGCGGTTCAATAACCATGCCAACTATTAATCTTTTCGCCATGAAAGTGTCTGAGGCGGGAATGTGACAGAGCTGATTGTCGATTATGAAACTGCAAAAGGCACGAACACACGTGACGAATGCAAATTTCCAACCATTAATGTCATGTGTATTTTAGTAGTAGACGTTTCTCTTTATTTAGACTCTTTCCTAATACGTTATACTCGAAATCCTACTACAGTATACAGTTAGTCACGAAAGTCTTCGTACATTATTTCACGGGAAAATACACTTAACTCAGAAGTCTTATCTTAATGAAAGTCTATACACGTGTACAGCACAGTGGAATATATATGGAGCAATTTTGTCGTCAATAGGAAGTTCCTTTAAGGGGGTGAAATCAAGACCCAAAAGTATCAGCACTTCTTCATTTCTTTAATACAATGCATTCTAGAACTTTTTTCGCAATACAGTGATAAAACATAAAAAGTTGATCGTTGTTAATATAAAACGATTTGTCCTATCTTGCACCATCATGAAGTAATATTTAAAAAACTGAAGAAAAATAACAGAGTAAGGGCAGAATAAGGACCATTAGACAGTTCGCAACGACTATTGTTTTTTTCTATAACCCTGTAATGGTGCAAGTTAGAGCAAAGTTTTTCCTATAAAAAATATTCAGCTTTTGACGCACTATTATCCAATACCTTTAAATGTCAATACTTTTGAGTCTTGATTTCTATCTCTTAAAGAGATTTCCTGTCGGCAAAAAAATTGCTCAATATGCATTCTATTGTGCTCTACACGTACATAAACTTTCATTAAGATAAGACTCCTAGATTAGGTGTATTTTACTGTTACATAGTATACGAAGACTTTAATGATTGACTGTATGTATATAAAGATAGATACAATTACATAAATGATTAGTTTGGTGATTTACCTCGTCCTTTCTTTTAAAGTAGTAACTTTAATGTTTCTTACTGCTCTAATAATCTAATGTACCTAATTATCGCGGAGTAATTTTTGCCTCAAAGCTGCTTTTCAAGATATTATTTGTTATTGTTTACTATTTTTATTTAGTGACGCTATTTGTTTTTGTTTCACTTATAATCAGTAATTCAGAGTTTTCTATTTATCCAAATATATTTTTAATACAGGTCAGGTTTGGAGTATAATCCATGTGGTACACAAAACTAATCTTTAATAATTTCAGTCTAAATATAAATGTATATTCAGTATATAGCATGTTGTTCCTATCAATATTAACGGAAATATATTCTATTCATAACCAATTTACAATTGTAATACTTACGACATTTTTACAATTTTAGAAAATTTCCTGTATCACCACTCATAAATTATCTCAAAATAATACTCACTACTAGAGCACTGACTTTTTTGTAAAGAAATGTTTTTATAAATACAGTTGTAAATATGAAATTGAAATGATTTTGTCTCCTAAACATAACACCTATTTTATGTTACATATTCTTTATATTTAACATTTTCTTGCAAATTTAAGCTTCACATAAGTGAATAAAAATTTGCCATTTGCTTATTATTAATTTTTAATAATATATGTAACAACACATTATAGATCTCCATCGCTGTGTTTGTAACAGTAAATACGACACAATGGCACACAAAACTGCGGAAGATCCTTGTTAAATCGTGTCCACTGTTTTTTCCTGTCATGGCGTACAATATCGGAAAATGGTAATTGCGTTGACGCAGAAAAACGGTCTCGATTCAAGAGACAAAACGAATGTGCTTGTCGTCCGACAACAACGTGGACGTAACAGTTGCATCTAGTTCTATACTAGCTCAGCCATTTGTCACCCGATAAATCCGTAAGCCAATAGGAATGCAAAGGACGACGGATAATAGACAATGTAAACGACTACGCTCCAACCGTTTCAAGATGTGACATGGTAAAATTATTATCTGGGATATATACTTGGAACTGCTCATACATTCATTATTCATGCTCTTTCTTATCGACGTCCATCGATCATTCGAGCAAAGTGGCCAAACTGGCGAACAATAGTTTTATAAAGGATTAGTAGGCCTATTTGGATGTTCTAACAGGCAACGTTCTTTTGCTGTTTAAAATGTTCCACCAACCAATCAATTATTCAATAGGCCAAAGTACCTTTGAGAAGCAAGTTCGATTCTTGATGTAGTGCGTTTTCTTATCGATGAATTTTTCATTCGAGCAGTGCCAGGTACTTATTGGTTATGGAAATAGCTTTTAAGTAGCTGCAATTAAGTACATGAGTAACCTTTTAATTTAATACGTTCAAATTGGATAGTTCAATTTTATTCAAACGTATAATATTAATCTTAGAACTTTTAACGACCAGATTTATCAAATCCACAAATTGAAAAACTTTTATTTATAATTATTTTTTGTGTGCAAAAGGTTACTAAAAAATTATTTATTGTAATGTATCCTTTCGAGTTTGATATTTATGACTGTTGTTATGTGTGAATAAGCCATTGCAAAAATTTATTCTGTTATAAATGCGAGAGTTATATTTGTGAATATTTATTTTAATGTTCGCTTTACTCATATACACAGTAGCTATCATATAGACAGTAACGAAGATGAAAATGATAACGTATTTATTATCCATAAATCGAATTGTAATAACTGTCACACATCTCATAACAAATTTTTATTAAAAACAAAAAATATAGAGCTCCATTTAAAAAATTTAATTTGATCACAACTTTCCTCGTTATTAAATGCATAGATACCTTATATCTGTGAGTAAAACAATATTTACATAATCAATTTCTTGATCTCTTCAGTTTTCTAAAGGTTTTTGTTGCAATATTAAATATACAGGTTGTTTATAATTAAAAATGACATACTAGTAATAATTTTATAAAATTTAGTTAATTAAGGAAATAATTAAAAAAATGTAATCTTTCTAATATTTTTGAATGGAGTTGTAGGTCAGAAATGACCCACCTCCGTCTTTTAATCTTTCTTCTTTCGACAGTTGAAACGATAATTATGTATAAAATGGTAATAAAAAGATTTATGTTTAAAAGAATTTATACAATAATTCTTCAATTGCTAGCATGTATAGATATATTGAAGAAATGCAACAGTTTACAGAAAAGTATGTATTATGTTTAAATTTATGAATTATGTTATCTTATCAAATACTAAAATTTTGAATTTAATCAATCAACTGCTGACCGATCACTAAATCGTGGATTGATGTGCAGATTCATATTTTTATAAAAATATCTTAAGGAGTAGAAATCGACAATAAGTAAAAATTTGTTTCAGCTTCTAAATAGTATAATATGGAATTTATATTACCTTTCTTTTCATTATTATATTTTTATGTATTATGTACATTCTTTGCTCTTTGCAAATTTAGATTCCTCAGAAATGCATAAGTTTCTGGACTTCTATCACATTATTAATCTGGAATTGATAAATGAATCAGTGAGAGTGTAAACCCTCAACTTGGGCAAAATAAACCGGAAAATGGTCTCAAAGTTTTATCCGATAGTGTACAAACAACAGTATCAATTTCTATATCCTTCATTCCGTGCTTTTCACTTCCTTCGAAGCATCGCCAATCCAATAAGAAGTCTATCAAAACAGTGTCTCGAGCACGTCGAAGCCCCGCGCCAAGTATCGACTCGAGTTTGTCGACAGATCAATTCGCCCGACCTCGAATTCCGCTTCTGCATTCTCGACCAGGTTACCGTTGCGCTCGACTTTCATCCGCTGCGTCTGAATCGTGTTTTAAGTGTCATTATTGCCTTCGTCAATAAAACGGTTCGGTCGATGACGGTCGATTGATCGTTCCAAACGCTCGTGGTCGGGATGCTATTTCTCCAGTCCTATGGACAGGTTCGCGATGATTTCTCGGTGCCTCCGACCGCCCTCGTACATTTGTACCTCGGTGAAGCTTGGTTTCTCCTATTTAACGTGTTTTGATACAGTACACAATAATGCAAATACGCTTATACTCCCCTTCAAACATATTAGGACGCAGACAAAAATTAAGTAAATTTGATAGATCGTTTAAAAATTATCAAAACCCTTAAGGATTCTCATCTAATTTGGAAGTTTGCTTTATAAAAAAATTACTCACTAAATGTTATAATAAAAAATCTCACCAAATATATAATCTTATATTGTACATGGCGTTTTTATTAATTTCAAACGTTATATATACATTATCGGTCAAAAATTAGGAATCACTTTAAGAATTGCAGCCATATTTTTTGAGATTAATATTGCTGATTTTAACAACAGTTTTATCACTTTATCGTGGCAGACTTTTCATGGAAGAGCTTCCTGAGATACCACCATTCTAAGCCTCTTTTCTTCTAAGTTCAAATGTTTCTTAAAGTCTCTGGGGTGATTTCAAACTTTCGGCCGATAGTGTATGAATTATACGTATAAAAAGCTGAACGTATTACATAGTATGCAATACAAATACATGATGCACTTTACAATTTTATTTATAATACAACGTGATATTTGAGGTGATACCGTTTATGTTTATGAAAATATAAATATAAATGGCAAATGCTTATACAGGTAGCCCTCCTACAATACGGTATCTTATAACACGATTCATAAATTGCGGGAACCCTTCTACAACGTGGCATTCTATAACACGGTTTCGCTCTAACACGATAAGAAAATTGCAAAAGCTTTTGTACGTCACTGTACCTCTGCTGCCGCGGCAAGGCTTGCCGTCTTAACCATTGTAGTCCTAGAGACTTTTGAAAAAATTTAGGACGTTCAAGATTTATTACTGGACGAAGAAGTTGACAAAGCGGATTTGATGGAAATGGCAACTGAAGCTGTAAATCGAATAGATTCTGAGGACACTAGCACTGGTGAAGATTGTACAGTTAATAATAATTTAACATTAAAAAAATTACAAGAGAGGCCTAAGCTTAGCTGAAAATCTTGATTTATTTTTTTTGAAGGCAGATCCTCCTCTTTCGCTGAAAGAAGCCGAAAATTCAAAAGAGAGTTGCAAAACTGTTTAGCTTTATACCGGGAAATTTACAATGATCTGATACGAATCAGCAAGCAAAGTGAAATTACATGTTTTTTTAAGAGAGAAGAAGATGCAAGAACTTTAAATGACGAAAAAAGTTCTGAAAGCGAAGGCGATATCATTCCACCGAAAAAACGTTCTCGATTGATTATACTGAGCAGTGACGATAAAGAAATTTATTGAATTAAAATTTTGTTTCTTTTGCTCTGTTTTGTGTTGTAAATACATTTATATTTTTAATAAAAATTCAGTTGTTTATGTAAAATTAAAACAAAAATTTGTTTTTAATGAGTTTTTGGAACGTAACCCCCCTTTTTGTAATGGCTCTGGGTCTCATACAAGAGATTTCACACACTACGGCATTTTCTAGGAACCTATCTACCGTGTTGAAGGAGGGTTACCTGTACTTTAATATGTATTTATTATCAACACAATTCCATAAAGTTAGTAAAAATTATGTAATTCGTATCATTTATTACGTTCTAAATGACATTATAATAATGGTACCCTAATACTTACCGATCGGAGTGTATGCATTTTCAAATATTTTTAAACAATTGTTGCTTTTTGTATGACTCGTTGAATGATAACAATTTTAATAATAGTAATTTATAATTTAAGGATTCTTAAAGAAAATAAAAACTGATTTTGGTGATCAAATTATTCTAATATAAAATTATAATAAAAAGAAAATTTATTTATTTGTACTTATAGAAATAACTGTTTCCTCGTCGAATTTACTTTACAACAAATACATATTCATTTAGCGAAAGATCACTTATATTTCATTAACAAAAAATGTATTATTTTCCACTAAAGCAATATTTGACTACGTGTGAGCTTTATAATTTAGAAAAAGATTAAAAAGTTAAATTAGGAAACTGGGAAATTCAAGTGTTTTTCTATTCGAAACGAATGGGAATTAATTAAAATTATACCATTAATTAAATACATCCGCTTATATGAAAATAATATAGCGATATCTAATATTATCTGTTTGATTTAATATATTCAATTATTAATTTATCCTAAAATTTTCTGCTGCATCTAACTTTGATAGTCACGTATTTAAAATATTATAATAGTTGGGTATATTATATATTATTATGTTCCCTGCAAGGCACTTTTTTTGTTTAAAATAGTTAATTGGGTAGTCGGATGCATTATGGGAAAAACTAACGCATAATGCGGCTTATTTACAGATCAACATCATACCCGATGCTTCACGTATAGCTAAACCGTGTTTTCATCGAAACTCGTTTATTTATTTTGTAAAACTTTGTAAAATTTTGTAAGCTTTTTATGGATTTAAACTCGGGTAACATGTTGCAGTAGAAATTGAGAATGCATAATCAGCTTTTAGCGAACGGATTTCCACCTTTTTCGCTCGTTAGAAATTTCCTAACATAATAACAATTTAAGAAACAGGAAAATATTGAAAACGCCTTTAAGCAGCTTCTTTTCTTTAGGAATTCGAATTTTTACGTGAACGGAATTAATGCTCCTGCGATATGTTGCCAAAAATATATCCAACGTTACAGAAATTATTTAAGAACAATTTCCAATTTCAATAGTGGTATTTCAAAACTGTGGTAATTTTCAGGATTACCTAATACACATATGGAAATATACGGACGATGGGCGTATTCACAGCGATTATGCAAACTCGTTACGGATGAAAATCGAGTATGTGCTCATTGCGATAAAATCTATTCATATCCATCAAGCTTAACTCGATCGAATGAATCAAGTAGCGCAGAAAAGCGTGAGAAACAAAAGATAAGAATGGAAAAGAGAAGAATAGCAGGCTCGCACTAACTTATCGCATTCAGGCTAAATAGCAACGAGGGATCTCAGTGGTGCGTTGCTTCTTTCAACGTGCGTGCAAGGAGACCTTTGTTTCATGCGAACAAAGCTGGCCACATTCACATGCAAGCGATGCACGCCCGCGGCCCTTTGCTTTGACGAACAGCAGTCGTTGAAACGGTGCGGAATCATCCGGACGCTGCTGAGAGATTATACTGGAAAAACCGAAAACGGATCATGAGCATGCAATGTATAAAAGGTTTGGAAGGATTGCATTATGACTAATCTTCTGTATATAGGACTGATTTTTTATTTGGTAAGAATCCATCTTTGATGAAAAATCCATTAGATTATATTCTTGATATTGGGCGCAGATGTTAAAAAACAATTTTATGAAGATTCAACCATCGTGATAGCAGTTTTTCTACAGAAGAGCCTACTATTAGGTCGAGTCATAAGTAACTTCCGATGCAGCTAAGTAGAATCTATTGTTCGTATCTACCCGCTATGAGTTACCGTGACAAGAAGTTTTTGTTTTCACTATATAGACGAGGCTTTAGTTAGTCTTTTATGAACTGTTTTGTGTGATACACGTTACGTTAAACTGTTTTTTTAATCTCTGAAATGGAAAGTTAAAAAGTACATATTCGTCATGTAATGCATTGGGAATTTAAACAAGGCAATAGTGCTAAGGCGACAGCTGAAAAAATATGCAGTGTATATGGTGAAGACTAATAACTGATCGGGCAGTTAGAAATTGGTTTATAAAATTCCGTTCTGGAGATACGACCTTAAAAGACGAATCGAGGGCGGGACGTCCTTCCGACTTTGACGACAACCTTTTAAAAGCAATATTGGAGCAAAATCCACGTCAATCAATAAGAGATATAGCAGAAAGGTTGAATACATCACAATCAACTGTTAACCGTCACCTGGAGAAATTAGGGAAAGTCAGCAAGTTAGGAGTGTGGGTAGCTCACAATCTCAGTGAACAGAATAAAGAAGATCGCATGTCAATCGCCACAAGTCTGCTCTCACGGGTAAAAATTAAGCCTTTTTTAAACAGGATTGTAACAGGCGATGAAAAATTGGTTACCTATGAGGATATAGTCCACAAAAGACAGTGGCTTGATAAGGATCAACCACCCCTATCAGATCCAAAAGCAAATATCCATGGCAAAAGATTTTATTGTGTGTATGGTGGGATTGTCAAGAAATAATTCACCACGAGTTGTTGAAGTCAAATTTAACAATTACTACAGATAGATACGTTCAGCAGTTGCGAAGAGTGCAAGAGAAACTCCATGAAAAGCGTCCTGCACTCGTCAATCGCAAAAACGTCATTCTTTTACACGACAATGCGTGACCACATACAGCAAGGGTAACTGAAGAAAAAATTCTTCAGCTTGGATGGTCTGTTTTACCACATCCACCTTACTCCTCGGATTTTGCCCCAACAGACTACTACATTTTCTGTTCTTTATAAAACTTTTTGAATGGAAAAACCTTCAATTCTGAAGAGTAAGTCAGGCAGGCTGCCAAAAATTTTTTCCATTTCAAACCAATCACATTTTACAAGGAAGCAATTGATAAACTGCCAGGAAGATGGGAGAAGGTTAAATATAGTAGTGGTGAATACATAATAAATTAATATAATTTTGTTACTTAATGAGAGCAAAATAAATATCTGATAAAAATCGGAAGTTACTTATGACTCGACCTAATATATTCGAGCGTCTATTATTTTAATTCCCTAACATGCAAACGTTTTGCAAACCTTCCGAAACATGTAATGTATAGATGTAATGTATGTGGCAAAGGTATCGTGTGCAACAGTTTTACAAGAACTGAAATAGTAAATATAGGTGCTAAAATAAGAAATGCGTGGTTTGGCAAACACTTTCTTTATTATGATTGAGCAAAAAATAAACTATTATAATAGAGTTATGTTACTTATGCGTATGTGTTGAAAAATTTACGTAACTTAGCGACCGAGAGGATATGGATTCTTAAACATTTAAACAAATGGTTAATTTTTCCCGGTCTTTAAATAAATGAACTTTCATATCAGAAATGTGACTGTTTTATTATCTGAAAATTCCTTTTCGAATTGTTATAGTGGTTACGAAAAGTACTACACCACTGTTTTCATTTTCGTATCTACCTATGAATTAAGGAAGATAGACTGCATTAATCTTTTGTAACATTTAATAGTAATTCAGTATTGTTCAAATCAAATATTAAATTCGATTAAAAACAATATGAAATTGTTTTGAAAAATATGAGTATATACAAATCCTTTTTGTTGCCGCTATATAAGTATCCTCCAGTTTAGTCAGATGCGGTATACTATATTAAATTAATAAAAAAAAAATTATATCTTTATATTAGGTAAGATATTTTGGTACAGTAAAATTCAAATATTTGTTACACAAATGTTATTATTATTATTCAGATTACGTATTTTTTACTGGAAAATTGTATTCGCATTAATTTTCTTAAAATATTTCACAGTTGCTCTTTACGAACCTTTTCTTTTACGAACCTAAAAACTTTGCTTCGATAATAGTTTCTTATTTTAAAGGAGAAACCACCCCTCTTATCCCAGTCGCTTCTTTTATTTACATACTTATAAACTGTAGCCAACAAAAGGTATCAAGGAAAGATATAAATGAAAGTTATATTGTACGAGATGAAAATCCTATTTCATTCGTAGACTTGATATTCAGCAAGAATAAAGAGTGACATCTATAAGTCATAATTTTGATTTAAGAATGAAGTTCGTTATAAAAATTGGTTAAGCTACAGGTATTCCATGTTAGTTTATAAATTTCCAACAAACTCACAGTTTATTTTTTTACTAGCTCCGTAACAAAACTTTGTATTAGCTTTATATACAAATCCAGGTATTAGAATTTATTGTGAGATGTAAGTTTATTATTTGAAGGCTCAAAAACGACTTTTTAAATAAATTTTTTTGTTCTCCTGATAACCGTTAACCACTAACAATATTATTAATATTCTCAATATTAGCGTATAAAGACATTATAATGGAAATAAAATAAAGGACGTAATAACATTTAAGGATACATTTGTAAAAATAAAGTTACATCAATTTGTGTTGCACATAAATTGCAAACCCCGTAAGTAATCGTAGCTCACTTTTTTATGAGTAGAATGCATTCTCATGTTACCATTATCTGTTTTTACCATATCGTGACATTTAATAATAGTGATTTCAAACTTCATACAAGTGGTACATGTATTTAAGACACGGAAATGAAACCCTAATCGATGTAAATCATTTTAGTTCATAACTAGGGCTTCTATAAAGCAAATTCTCTTACATTAACTTTTGAACAATTTTCCTGTAGGTATACATGTTAGAGTAGCGTGTCTTTCATTAGCCACGGTTAAGTGTCCTGTATTTTAAGACCCATACTTCGTACCCGTTTAAAAACCTGTAATTTTCAGAACACCGCCATTCATTTATTTAATAAGCCGCAGGAAGTGTAATTTTCTTTATCTTGTTCTTAAAGAAAGTATTTCTGATTTCACGACCCCTAATATGGTTAATTCTCATCAAACTCTTTTAAGAACCTTCCGTTCCCTAACCGATAATTTGAATATATCATTTCTTCAAAAGGATACCGACGCAATTGCAATATGTTTCGACATAAGATTTTACACCTTACATTTTAGCTACTCTTAAATTTAATCGAACTTGGTATTTATTTTTTAAAAAAGTTGTCAATTTTCCAACGTTAGGAAAAGTCTGCTGGCTGCATCTTTTATATATAGTTTTCAAATATGTAGTAATTGAAATTTAAATTTAGAAAAGTTGCCACCTATAATAATATCTCATAAATAATATTAATAAATTTATTTAAGTCAATAGAATGTTACTAAGTATTTGTATCAATTTAACTAAATTTAATTACAACACGAATCCTTAATCCTTCATAAATTGGAATCTAATATGCACAATTTATTGGTTTCTATCTTTCCTAACATAAATAAGTGATTTCAAAAGTTTATTGCCAAAAAGACGTAATTTTTTTGAGAACATAGGATTCTCAAGTGCACATGAAAACGTGTCTATTAGAAAGACATTATTAAATGTTACATGGATCTGTTGTGTAAAACTTATACAATAATGTAGCTTTCCCTACAATTAGGTATATTAAAACATCTTTTTCTTAAAATAACAACCGTTAAAAGTTAATAACAGTAGATCGGAGCAGAATTTTTATAAGCAGTTTTATAAAGTAAAATGTTTAAAATGTGAGATTTTGCAAACTTAAAAATTTTTAATCCGTTTATATCATAGATTAAATAAAAAGCGTTACCCGCGAATACCGAAACAAAGGGTTAAGTAAGCGGAACTACCTTCTGTGTTTTATCTCTTTCTTATCATCGCATACGTAATCAGTGAACCTATCCGCGCGTTAAATCGCCTTCCGTTAATCTCGAAAAGCGCCATCGAGTTCGAAACCAGTAAATCGGTCGCTCGAACGTGCGGTTTTCCCTTAGTCGCCTCTTAATTTACCGAAAACTCGAGTTCGTGGCTCAGCTAGTGCAACGTTAATCACGTGAATGGCCGGCGTTCAGCGGAATTCAGGCCAACCTTTCTCACCTTTTCGCGCAACACTCGGAGTCGAACCGTTGTGCGGACTCGATCGGTTGATTATCGTTCACAATAGGGAGTTTTCACGTTCGCCATCATCAAAGAAGGTTTCCCACCGGCGGGTATCGTCGCGAAAGACGGGCGTGCACTGTCGTTATGCACGAGCGATCGCGCGACTTAATTGGCGTCCCTCGGTTTCGCTCGGAGCAGCGGTAAAGCAATATTATCGCTATAGGAAAGCTTTAAGGCTGCCGCCGTCGTGCACCAACAATCCCAATAATTGCACGTGACAGAGGAACGCGTTACGTGCGAGATAATTAATCGGTCGATTAATTAAGCGACCTGAATCAACCGACAGAACCACCAATTCTTTTGACGGAAAGCGTGTTGTTCCGTCTTAAGAATGCGCTTCGTCGACCTTCTTCGAGATGGATGATAGATTTATACGAGGGAAGTGGTTTACGTATAAGGCTTGTGAGTATCGATGAAATCAAGTTTGACGTATGTACAGTTACTCCAAAAAGTATTCGTACACTACGTTACAAATGAATTCATTTAACCATAAAATTCTGAGTCCAATGAAAGTTGTTGATAAAACTTTGTAGGTACGTAGAACGTAATAGTGTATGTATGGATTAGTTTTCTTTCAAGATCTACGTGCAATTTTAAGGGGGTGAAATCAGTGTTAAAGTTTCGGCACTTTCTCTCGTTTTTTTAAAGAGTTTTATAATGGCAAGACTTTTTGGATAAAAAATGTATATTTTTAAGGCTTTGTTACCTAATCATAGAAAAAGAACCAAGAGAAGCTTGGATGCAAAACATGCTGAATCGTTAAAACTTTGAAGGTCGTCATCAGTCTCTCTAAAAGATGTTCTGTCGACAAAAATATTGCTTCATGCAGGACTCATTATGTTCTATATACTACACACAAAGTTTCACTGAAATCAAAATTTCAGGGCTAGGTGAATTTCCCTGTAATATAGTGGACGAATACTTTTTGGAGTCATTGTACTGACTATTAAGCAAAAATGTATCTGGGACATTTTTAAAGACATACATGTTATCCAACTGTTATTTATCAAAATTGTCTTGCATCTACCGTGCATACTACCTATCAATTTATTATAGATACATACTACCTATAGATTTATTATATATTGCTCAGACAATGATTTTCATATTTAGTTGTATATATTTCGCTAATTGTTCTGTAGTATACAATCTTTTTTCAGATTAACACTCTAATTTCGAAATATCGTGCACTACGATTTTGTCTAAGTTCAATATTGTAAACGGAATATTATCTAAGGTGTTTAAATACTTGCAAAAAATCCTAACCTATTTCATCGAAGCTCAATTACATTTGAAAGTATACGCTAAATTTTTTGAAGTATTTGTAAAGAGTTCGAATCCGTCTTATTCAGATTTGAATCTATTTAAAAGTATAGTATTTTGTTTAAAGTACTTATAAGATGTTCGAAACATCTTATAACATCAGATTCGAATTTACATGCAATAGGTCCACGTGATCTTATCACTAATGCAATGTATTTATAATATACTTGTGTAGCAAAAATAAATGTTAATAAAAAATAGCGTTAAAAGAACAAAGATGATTCATTAATCCTTTCATAATTAAATTTGTTTAAGAACTTGAAAATTTTATCTACTAATTAGGTATAAGCACAGCATTTGTAACGATGGTTAAAGTTTTCATTGCCTCTAAATATTTATGTTTTCTTTTTTTTTAATGTTAAAATAGTAATATTCTTAATTATCACAATCATTTATAATAACATCTACTTTTACAAAATAGCAAAGCAGAAAATTATAACAAAAAAGAATACATTGAATTTCAGTATTCTATAATTATCATTACAATTTTTGTATTCTGTATTAAAAATTTGTATCGACTTTTTACTTTTTTATTTCTTACCTTCGTTATCTTATTAAAGCGATTTGCACGAAAAATCAATCATATGTATGTAAACCAAGATGATTTCGTATCTTTTTCTATTTCCATATGTGAAGAATGTTTGACACACCTGCTTCCTCGTATATTTATATTTTGCTCCGAAGTCACATTCCTTGCTGCATGTTATACAATTTTGATCAGGTTTCACGGAAATGGGTAATATTTTACTACATCCATTTTTCACAGTCAGTGTCCCGATTGCCTTCGTTTTTTCTCGAAAATACCACGGTTCCTTGTACCTACATTAAATATTTTAGATCGATTCCAAGTATTTTCACCCACACGTAGCGCATGTTTACTAAATTATTTATACGCTAAAAACTGCAGCAATATTTTCAGCATGAAAACGAATATTATCCCAGTGCTCCTACGGACAGATAAGCAGAATAAAAAATCGCCTACTCTTGCGCGTATGTTCGAAATCGCATAACCTTCAACCGAAGGAATAATCTTCTGGATGAATCACGATGGAGATATTTAAGGTGGAAACTGTAGATAAACCACCTGGTATTTGACTTCGCAACAGATGCAGTATAGCAAAAATAATCTCTGTTTTTCTCTTGAATTTTCAAGTTTTTCAAACTACTATAAATTTACAATGACAAAACAAGTATGTTGCTATGGAAGAAGGTTTTCGTTCGCACTCTGTATCAGCGACCATTTCATTTAATCTAATTTCTCTCTCTGTGTTTTTTATTTTTTTTACTTTTTTATCTATTCTCTGTATTTTACATTTTATATACAATTGAGTCAACAAATAGTTGACTCTATTATAATATATCTTATTTAATAATACCTAATTTGAATCTAACCACTGGATATAAATTAACAATGATAAAATAAATATGTGGCTAAAAAGAATATTTCCAAGCGTAATTTTTCTTCCCTTACTTTTTCTTCATTTCTTGTTATTGCTAATTTACCTATTCTTTTTATATTATTTTGTACACCAATGAACCAATGTCTACGGAAATAAGTAACTAAACCAACAATACATAACACATGTTATAGTAGATATCTTTTATACAATACGATCATGCATTCTCTATGGAAAGATAATCTATACATACAAAAAGACATGTCCTGACTGACTGACTGATTTATCATTGTGGAGCCTAAACTACTGAAGCTAGAAGCATGAAATTTGGACAATAGGTTCCTTTTATGGTGTAGACACCCAGCAAGGAAGAATTTTTCGATATTGCACCCCTAAGGGGGTTAAACAGGGGTTGAAAGATTGTTTGAAAATCCACCGATTTCGAAGCAAGCACTATAAAAATTAGTAAGTATTTAACTTTCTGGTTAAAATTAAAGTTAATGGCTTGCAAAATTGGACACCTCTTGAAAATAGTTAAAATTGAAATCAAAGTACTTCCGCACGGCCAAAGCCGCAGGCAACATCTGGTTTAGCATAAAATTGTACAACATGGAATTGAAAAAATGAAAACTCAATTCTCAAACGAATGAAAATCGAAAAGAAAATTAAGAATAAATCACGAACCGATATGTAATACGAAATTAAAGAAAAATAGAAGCTCGCTTTATACGAATAAAAATTGGAACGAAAATCAAGAACAGATCACGAATCGGTGTTACTAACAAGCTTACATTAAAAGTCCATGAAAAATCACCGACTAGCACCATAAATTATCGTTCCGGGGAGTAATTCCATGACGCGCGTGGTTAGTCGACTCATTTAAACGCGTGAGTTGCGCTTTGTCCGGCAGATCGTAAAGTTTTCCGCTCGAATTTAGCTTCGATTCTCCTCGCCGGTTCGCCTCTCGATGCCGGACACCTACGTTCACGGGCTCGAGGGTGGCGAATACAGCAGGGAACGCTCTATTTTATGCAAAAAGGTGGGTGAAGTCGACCTCTCGAAGCAGGAAGTAGGTGGATCGGCCCGAGAAAATTGATCTCCTTCGATTGGCCAACGTTACGAAGGAAATTTAGCGCGCCATTTTACATGTGGCTCTTGCTCCTTCCTACACAATGGCTATGTGCCAACCATTTTATTGTGCAATTCGTTGAAATGTGCTTCCTAACCTGTTCAGTATTTGCTGACCAAGGTTATGCAGCATGGACCAATATCAATTACCATCAGAGATATGAAAAACTGCGAAACAGATGAAAATATGTCGAAAAATTACCACCATAAAAGGTGCTTCCAGTTCTTTTTCACAAGCTGGAAGAGTATAACTTATAAGTAAAAATGCTTTAAAATTATACACTAATATTGATTATAAATTTTTATGAGTTTATAGAAGATTCAAACATGCAACAAAATAGATAACGTACTTAATACACGAAAATATGAAACAGCAATCAGAAGTGAAATACCTACACGTTATAATATTTAGAAGATTCTATTCCGTTAACTATATATTTTCAAAATGTAAATTTGCATGAAAATCCGTTACCTAATTATTATTATACAATGAAGAAACTCAACCATGTTTATCGTCACTATAGTCATATATTTCTTCTCTTGAAATAATTTAGAATGATTTATAATTATTTAATATCGATAGTAATAATATTAGAATAAATCGAATTTTTACATTCTTCAATATAAAATCTGCTTATAGTAATATATGTAATATAATATATGTTATATAATATATGTGCTTATATGTAAAATTTCATACAACATTTTCTTTACCTTGGTTTATAAATTATACATTTATAGTTTATCATGAAAATCCATTTAATCCCAATAGTCCCTATTACTATTCCATATATATTATATCAAATAATTTTTATCCTTAAAAGCCTTCTTTTACTTCCGTATTTCCAGGCATGCTCAAAGCGATAATTCCTATTGATTGACCCCTTGTATATCTTAGTTTGGAAAAATAATTCTTTCGAAGTTAATCCTGTTTTAGTGCGGAAGTAGATGGAAGTAGAACAAAGTCTTCTTTTTTTACCGCGTTGGAAAACAGTAAATCATGAATATGTACCAACTGTACTTGCTGAAGGACAAAGTGTTTCTTTATTTTAATGAGTGTAACCTGTTAGCCTTTAGTATAAGAGTTGCCAAGGTGAATTTTTCAATTAAGGATAGCTTTAGTTACGAAGTTCAAAATTGAAGGGTTGAATTACTCTTAACCAGATCAATTTCACTTTTCACAAATATTTTATTTAACGCTAGAACTACCGATGACTAAGATATGTATTTGCATAAAGAAAATTAAATTAAAGATTAGATGAAGTAGTACTTATTAGATATACATGTAGTAAACAAATGTCTATTTATTTCTTTTATAGCATACCATGGAAAGGTTTAAATAGTACACCACAGTATACTGACTTCTAGCTTTTCTATTTTTCTATCTGGATATGCGGACTTAGATCCGAGTATCTGAGTATCTGCATCTAGATATAGATCTAAATCAAGAGGAAGGATTCATGTTCCAACATCGAAATGCTCGGGTCCAAAGTTTGAATACCCAAATATTTGGATACTTGAATTTGTAGGTATCCGATTACTCGAATACTCGGATACTCCTAAATCGGAGAAATAGTAAAATTCCAGCATATTCTATGAAACCAAATCAGTAAAAAATGTTATGTAAACATATGCTTTAAATTATTTATGCATTACTAATTACTAAAAAGTTATAATTAAAAATGCAAAGTGATAACCTACTGTTATTTCGCCGACATTGCGTACGAATAAATGATCAATATTTATTGCGTTTACACAAACTTTAATGCTTATTTACTGGAACGATTGAAATTAATATTGCAATAATCTATATTTTTTAGGCATCTGTCTTGTATTTGCAACGAGAAACATTTTAAAATATACACCTATTAAGAAAAGTCTACTATTATTTTGTATTTCGATTTTTAATAATCTTGTTTGGCTTCATTTTGTTAGATTTAATTTTATTAGTAAACATAAATAGATATTGATAATCGATTCGTACACATTTAAAAGCATTTATTTATATAATATTTTTTACTTATTTTGTCTCGCAGAGTATATTGGTAAAGTTATACGGAAAAAATGGGACACCCAATATATCAGACCAAAAACATATTTTCATATCTCATTTTTTTGTTTGCTCGATTAAATGTAGATGTACGTAGATGAAAAATGAGCATCTAATATGTTACCAATGTATAGACTGTTTCTTTCAATTTTATACATAAGTGATTGGAAGATCGCATCGCGCCGTTTCAATGCAAGGCATCTGGGATGAACTGTTTGTTATTAGCATCGATGGATTGGATAACGGTGCGAAATAATCGATACGAAGTGGTTGAATCGTTATGGCCATGCCTGTAATTTTTATATTAGATATTCATCAATCCATGAAACAGATGAACTATTTCATGTATTTGAAAAAAATTTATCCTCAGATACTTTAAATACAATAGTAAAAAAGAATTTACTTTCGTAATAAGTAAGGAACAAAGTTATGTTTGGGTGACACGTATCATTCAAGTTTCCGATTTAAAAAGTTTTAAATTTCGTAATATGGAAATGAAGATAAAAAGTAGTTCTTCTTTATTTTATCATACATCTAACCTTCATATAGTCGATAGGAAGCTGATAAACTTCTGTTCGAAACATTTTTTTGTCAGATTAGCAGAAGTACTTGAAAAAATGAGTGAGAAAGTTAAGGAAACCCTGTATATCACATACATGACATCTCTAGGTTATTGTTCAATTTCGCTTTCAGTTTCCTTTACAGTATACATCAATTAATTAACTACTGCACGCTTCAAACATACTTTCTACGAACATACAGATTTACGCGTTTCCGTGTTAGCTACGAATTGAATATATGATATCTCATACTAAAGTACGTATATTTACAGTTATACTTTCGAATGACACTACATAATAAATAAACGATAAGCATGTACTGGTTAATAATTTGATTCATGTAAAAAAGGCACGCTCATCGTGTTTTATCTGTAATGTACAAAAGCTTAAGCATCAAAATTTAATAAATTATAATGTCATAAATTAATTTATAACAACTCGTTAACGATACATACAGCTGTATTTTTCAGCGAACATAATAAAGACAGTGCATATGTTTATCTCAAGTTTTTTTCCTAATTCAATCATGAATGTTGAAAAAAGCTAAGAATATTTATTCATAAATATTTCAAAATATTTTTCAATACATTCCGTGTTTAATGTTTATAAATAAATTCTAAATAAATCCAGTTGAAAGATAAGAAAGTCAACGTGAGGAGTTAAAATCCTGAACAGTAGCAATTACAAATTACAATTTAATCCATTCTTATGTGTAAATCCATGTTGCATACTAGAACTCTATGTAAATATGCCGACTATTGTTTTCCTCTATAAGGCAAAATCTGTTTATAATGATTCAGTGTATAATTGATATAATACGCGTTTAAGGTGTACAGTAATGCCGTCAAGAATGTAACGCATACTACTGAAAATCCTAAATAAATATAGAATAATTAAGAAATTTATTATACATGGCTTTAAATATTCTATTATACAAATTATTTTATCGTGCAAAAATTCTCTTATCGGAATACTTTTATTTATCTATTGGTTCATATTATATATAATGGAGCTCCTACTATAAATCAAACTACTTCAAACCACTGTAAAAAGCAGGAACAGAGTTTTAAAAAGGGTAGGGCAAACAAACCAAATAAAATTTTCTAAAAGTTATATAAAATATTCTACATGAGTAATGTATCATTTTATTTAGCTAAATGTTATTTGAAAATAATTATGTATCAGATATTTGAATAAAAAATAGAATTGTTCGGATTATTCAATTATTTGTCTATTAGAAAAAGTACTTTCCTATTTTAGTTTCTATATGTATAAATGTATCCTTAAATAATTCCACACATATTTTCTGATTGTGGTATATTATGTTGACATCATCAGAAATAAAATTTGTCACAACGACCGATGCACATAGAATTAGATTTATATCATTCAGAAATGATTCAAGTTGCACGTGCTTCGGCTATAATTTTATTTGAAAAAGTTAATCGATATAAGAAATTATTTAAATGTAATTCATCCGATTCTCTTGTCCATGTTTGGCTCCAAGGACCTTACTCACCCAGGATGATGCTTGGTGTAAGTAGCCGGAGTGGTAGTGTGCTGGTAGCCCTGTGAAACTGCCTCCCTCGGTTGGTGACGATGATTGTTATGATAACCGGCGTAAGCGATGGCCCTGGTACCGGCGTATTCCGCAACCGCTACCGCGCTGAATTTCTCCGGTTTCGAGACCCGTTGCTCATGAGCACGCTGCTCCACGTGATGTCTGGTCGTGCCTATTTGCGGTAGTGTTATTGTCGAGGTGAACCGTTCGGCGAATGGCTCCTTTTGGCTCCAACTATTCGCAGAAGGCTGCTGGAAACTCTTGCCGTCGCGATCGTGACGTGTGTGAGAAGGCAGTTTTTCATGAAACCAGACCGGCCAGCTGAGTCTGTGATTGGTGAACTCACGAGGGTCACCGGTTACCCGTTCGAACGAGGCAATAACGATGACCAGGGAAACGTGGAACGAGCAAGCAAGAAAGATTTTCGGTGGGAAAGCCATCTCATTCAAGCGAGCCTTCGATCGATAGCTCTGACGACGTTTAACGCGTATCGGTGGAACACGATCACGACGAACGATCACATTCTCGATTATTTTGGCTGAAGCTGGAGGCTCGAATAAAGGAGCAGCGCCGAGGACGTCGAACAGACCCGATGGACATTCGGCGCGAAATCGTTCGAAGGCAACACCGAGAGCACTACTGAACGAGACACACGAAGTCACGGAGTAGGTCCCACGTGCTTGAGCCGCTCGCACCAACCCCACCATTCTTCTTTATTTCTCTCTTTCTCCCCGTTTCCCCCATTCCACGCTCATCTCACGCTCTCCTCGCTGATTCGTCTCTTGTTCGCTGCTGGACCTCTTTCTCCGTTTCACTTTGCCCGCTCCCTTTCTACCTGCCTGCTCTCCTGATACACCGCCAGCCGCTCGGCTAACCACCTACATATCCTTGCACGCATTTGACAGGAACGCTTGGCTGTAGAAGGATAGAGGGACAGCGATGTGTCGCTTGCCACTTCAAGATGGATGGGACAACGGACCGAACCGATTGCGAAACTCACAGAGGATATGCATTTAGCGATTCGTGAAACTGATCTAGTATTTTCCTTTATCTTTTAACTGGTGACATGACATCAAAGTGACTCTACGTCTAACATCCCCTTATTTCCGATATTTCATTTCAGTTCCCAATGAAAAAGTTATATTATGAAAGTGACGCGAGCTCAAAAAGATTAGTTTTCAAAAAATGCAATGAATTGTCTTTAAATATAGTAACGCGTAGTAACAGTAAGAAAGATTTAACCATTTGCTACTGATCAATCTATGTAGGTAAAAGGACCCGTTTTTGGTGATTGGTTGGAGGCTTCAAGAACTTTCTTACAGCGGTAGCTTGAAGAATAAGTTTGTATCACTTTTGTAGCAATGGTGTGACATAATAAATAAAACTGATGAAGCTAAAATAATTATAATTTATAAATGAAATGGATTTTCTCTTTTTTGATACGTTAAACTGACATTGCTATTGGATTTGATAAAAAATGTGACCTAAGAATTCGATCAATTCCGTAGATTAGTATACATATATACTTGTCTTAATCCGTTTTCTCTCTTAATTGTTGATTCATGATTTAGATTTTTATGCTATGATGATCATTGCGGCATGTACAAGATGTGTCGTGAACAGTGATTAGATGTCGTTAACAGTGATACAATTTTTTTACCGACATGATCCGGGAAAAAACCAATCTTTAAACTAGTAATTCTGTCATTATTAATATAAAAATAATAACTTTCTATTCTATTAATATTTACATTATGAGAAAAGAAATCAAATGCTTTAGTATTTTAATTTGGTATTAATAATTGACTGAAACGTTATAATATCATAAATAATTTGTGTTTGTTAATTCTCAATCTTATAAACGAACCGAAGGTTTTTACACAAATTCATATTTTTATAAACATAACTAAAGAAACAGAACCTATCTAGAGATTTGTTTTATCTTATAAATATTGCAAGGTGTACTTCATTTTATTTACTATTTTACCATTGCACACAAATTTTCCATAAATGCACAGGAATACAGTATGCTCATAAAATAAAAGTGTAGTTAACATTGAAATTAAATACAATATTATTCTTAATTAAAGTTTAATTTGACCTACATGTAATCTGTGGCACTAGCGTGACTGTAGGTAAAAGGCTAACTCTTTATATTAGATGGTAATTTTGAAAGATCGCAGTGTCATGAGATTCAGTTTATGGATCATTTTCATTACTAAACTTCATTAAGTCCAAAAGTAGCCGAAAATAAATTATTTCATGATGAAAAGTACTACAAAAAGGGATAACAAAGTAGTTTGTATTCAGTGATAGTAAAATATTATGTAAATATTTTTGTAAGTGTAGACAGAATTTACTGTTGCCTTTGGATTGTAGATTGTACAAAATGCTTGAAACGGCTACTCTGGGCTTTACTGTACGAAATGGCGTGTTTTAATAATATAGAATCCCTGGTTCTTTAGAAAATACCAGGCGTTACTAGAATAACTACGAAAGCTAGTAATTCACATAGTGCGACTCAGAAATTTTAAATACGAAACCGAGAAAATTTAGTGCATTTAAATAAAACATAAATATTTGAAACTCTTTTTTTCAACTTTTCAAATATTTTAATTTAATGATTATAATATTTACAACTCGTTCAGTATAATTTATTTTATTTACTTAGCATAAAGTTCATTCCTTAAAACGCTAAATCATTAGACTTAAACAATTTTCATAAATTTCTTAATAACCTATTAAACGAGAATTCTGTGTACTTTTTCACTACAAAAACTCCAACATAGGTTTATTAATCCTGATTGTTTTTAATACCTTCAACCAATTCATCCTTCGTTGAATATCAAAACATTAATATTTTAATCGGTAAGAGCATTTATTTATTTGAAAGTATTCGAAGGGTAAATAAACACTGAAAAAGAAACTGAAACCAAGGTTACAGAGCGAATATATATCTTTTTCGTTCCAGGATTTCACAGAGCTCCTGTATCATGCGCAATCGATTTTACAAACACATGTATATCGAATTTAATGCTCCCAAAATGTTTCCCAGCTCATTTACACAACCGTGTTATTTTAACCGTTCAACAAATTAAGTTTCCTACGTTTTTAATTCATCTCAGAGAGAAAAGGGAACCTAAACGATTAGATTTAATGTACGATTATTATGACGTTTGCTTGTTCCACTCTTTCTTGTAATCGATTCCGGCGTCACAGAACGCAGTTAGAAGTTTCTTTATTTATGAGAAATATTCATACTGTACGTTATGCAGGAGTATGTTCGTTAGTCCTGCGTAAAACTGTCATGGATTCGGCGAGACGAATGTAGGTCGTGAGTCATGCGTTCCTGTGAAATGCGTGTTCCTCGGAGATCCGAGGACTTAGGATCAAACTGATCTATCTTTGTCTCTTTTATTCAAAGATGAACAAAATTTGGAATAAAAATATTTAAAATACCATTTTAAGTAATACATATTGTTCAACACAAATAAAACAGCATTTTGTACGGGGAATCAAATTTTGATAAATAGAATACTTTTACTTTGATAAGTTAAAGCATAAGATAAAACATTTTCACTTCGTATTTAAAACATGTGTTCAAAATATTTTTTGACAATGAAAATAAATTTAAGAAGAATTAAATTTATTTATGATTATGCCAGAGGCTATAATATTTGTAACCTCAAATCTTTGAGTACGGCACTCGGTGAGAAACAAAGTGCATCATTCAAGGTTTTCATCATTTCGGTTACCTTTTCAACACAAACAATTAATCCAGCGTGGGTAAACCAAAATATTTTTAAATAAAGCCCGAGTATATTAAGTATTCTTGATATCCTTGATAAAATATATTGTATCGGTATAGATCTCCACCTCTCTTTGCGTAATATTCTAAGCTGAATTAACTAAGGTAAACGATAAATATGAGAGCTAAACATCATATGTACTGATAATTTACGATAATTTTAGTCCACTCGATGCGAAGTTTATTGAACTCACCTATATTATTTTATCTGAGCGTACCTCAGTTATGGAGTTTTTCCAAAGTGGAATGTAAATATTTCGTTATGCGTAACTGAAGATATGTTCAGTTTGTATTGGCTAAGCAGGTATGACTGAAAATGTGGGTATCATTTTATCAATACCAGTATTTCGAAATCAGTATGTATAATCGAGGATCAAAGAAATGCTTTTTTAGTTTTCATGTACTTATCCCCTTTATTATATACCTATTCTTATCCATTTAAAACATGTTATGCAACATATATGTATATTATTATCATCTAATAAATTATGCGTTATTTTTATTACAATAAATTATAATGTACTAATTTGTTCATATAAATCATTCAAATAAAATTTTTGAAAACTTACGTTGTTTTGTATGATACATAAGTACGAATTGTATTCTTTTTTTTAAAGTAAATGTAGTTTACTTTTTTCTACGAGGTGAAGAACAACGCGAAGCAATCATAATTCAGTGTTGGGTAAAACTTATTTTGAATAACAAATAAAATAAAAATTAATCAATTAGATTTATTCGTTATTTTGGTATAAACTAAATTAGTTTATCATGGAAAAGTTAGGGAAATTAATCGGAAAATAAAAGCAAAAGAAAATGATTAAAAGCTTTTTCTTCTTCAATTTGACACGAGAGGAGCAAATTTTCTGTTCCTAAATCTTTATTTAAAGTTAAAAAGTCTAAAAAGTCATTGCTTTCTAAAAAATCTATTTAAACAATACTCAGTATATTATGCAAGCAATATCGTGTAACACATAAGATACTATTCGTTATTCATTAGCAGACAACACCGAACATGTGTACATATCATTGTGTAACCAACATATTAACCCCATCGATTTTTCATTCTCATAATAAAGGAGTTAAAAGTAAAGCCGTGCGCACCGCGTTTATACGGGCAATTACGTCGCGGTAATGAATAGATGCCTGATAATATGACGTTCGTAAGAGACAATACCAGTAGTGCTGCTCGTAATTACCAGTGATTTAATGTCGAACACGCTGAGCCATTGTCTGCCCGTCGATCTTTTACCTGTTAGTTTCTTTTACCTGCCTCTGAAATAGTATGTGCTATACCTGTACACATATGTCAGTTCTATGGTTTCAATGATAGTTATGATCCTTTGATGATTAATGCGTACTGGCTGCGAAAAATACTTGCATGCATGAATATCTTCTAATTAAACTTGCTTTTGATTGTTCTGCAGTTCCATATTTCATTCTGTAGCACCAAGCTTTGGTAGTTGCATAGAAGTCAGTATTGTTGAATGATTGAAAATGTAATACAGTACAGCCTTTTGTATCCGTATCTTTATTATCTGAATATTTTTATATCCATACGTTCATATCTTGTAATATTCTTCATCTATTATAAATACATGGTATTTATATACAATATATAACTCTTTTTTTACTCAGTTAGTTAAACAAGTCTAGGTCATAATAATTTAATATAAAATTAACAGCATACAATGTGACAATTGTAACTACGGAAAAATGCGTATTAGTGGGGTAGCATGGTTTAAGGTAAAAGAAATGACCATATGACGTTATTTATGGTGTAAAGTTTACGTAGTTTAGCAACTGAAGGATATGTAACTTTTAAGTATTCAAACAACGTATTAATTTGGTTGATTTCTATTTGAATAAATGAAACTCAGTAAAGTGAAATAAAGTAATTGTCCCTTTCTTGACAATTTTGTTATTTGAACTCTATGTAACTCAATACACTTCAATGCTATGAACTTGGAAAATAATTGAACCATTTTCACGACTAATATTATATTAAATTTCAGAGTAACAAAACTGGATTTTTTACGTATTTTATTCAGAATTCAGTAATGCAAATTTAATATTTTTGAGATACAAATTATTTCCTACTTTTTTTTTTGTAAAACTTGTATTTTTAAGATTAATAAACAACTAAACATGCAAAGTTTTTCAGAATAATCGATATGAGGCTTACCAAGTGATACTTCCTTACAAATTCTACTTGTTTCGAGTACATCGAGTACATTCTTTGTTAAAACTTGTCAGTTCTTCTTTATGACCTGTACCTGTATTTATACATAACGGTATGTATGAGGCAGTGATATCTTTATAAAATTGAATGCTAGTTAAACAATTTTTTTTAAGGTAAACAATTCACTACACAATATAGATCCGACACATTTTCGTTAATTAATTACTTTGCTACTGCAAAGTCAAACTGCAAATATATTTAACATCATTATATAAATGTTATAGGTGCCTGAAATTCCTGCAACTAATTTTTACACTCATGTATTTACAAAAACATATTTATCTTCCACCGGTAAGTAAGATTTATTAAATATGCACTTTCACTTCTTAAAGCGCTATAACATACAACAGGAGGAATATAAAAAATTATGATTTATACGTTACAAAAATATCAGAGTATGACATTGAAATTCTTACAAACAGGCACAAAGAAGTATGAAATCATCATAACCAAAACAGAAAGGCTTTGATGGAAACAGCTTCAAAATTCCTCTTCTAAAAACTTGATATAATACAATGATAATCTTGTTATTATCTGAAGTGTCTGAGTCAACAACAATAGATTATCCATGAAAGAATAACGGTAGAGTAATTTAAAAAACTGATAAAATATTCTTTTCTTTCTTTTTGTTACATATTTTATTTAATTGAAATATATCATCAATAATCACCTAGAATGAAAGTCATTTAATTAACCCCTTGCCTCATAATCATGAATACATTTCTAAATATATATAATAAAGATGCATATACTACATTTGTTATAAAATTTAATTTTAACTTTCTTATCTTATTTTAATGTTAATTATAATTTTATTGAGATCAATTAAATGCAAATTAGGTACAACAGTTCAATGTACCACATTCAATATACTATTAAAACAGTGAATAATTGTCTAACAAAAAAGTCACTTACAAAACATTATAAAGCAAAGAGTTAAATTGTAGAGAGTTAAGTTAATTGTTTAAAAAATACTGAATTACATTAGTTGAATGTCATTAGAAATGTCATTCGATCATTTGATGGATTTCGTGATACACTATAGTTTAATAGGCTCTTTTTGAAACTGTCATTGTCAAAATCGCAATAGTACTTTCGTTTCATCGATCAAACTTTCCCTGAGAACTCGATTTAAATTAGCCTACGATGTTATACAGTTGGTCTGTCTCTCAACGAAATTGAAACGGAGCACTAGAAACAAACTGCTCGGAACTGCCGTGATTCATGTTTGTCCTTGGAGAATCAGTTCCACCCTTGAACTCATGAATTCGATTTTACTTCGCCCTACCGTGAAATTTTCTGCCGATATGCACCGAACGGTATAAATCTAGTTCTAACTTCTGTCTCTGCGTTTTCAATTATTTGTTTCGTAAACTAAAAATAATTGAGTATAAAAGAGGATTTTCAATGTTACCAATTTTTTAAAATTTAGTAAATGTCAAATAAATGAAAATTTTCTTAGTAATATTAATTTTTAACTTATTAAATAAGTAAACGTAAAGTCTGAAACTGATTTTTAGATCTTATAAATTCTATAATGCTTTAATCCTTCCACTACAGTGTTCTTAAACTAGGAATGATAATGCACAAATCAATACTACTTTTGTAAGTATAGCAGCAGTGAACTTACAAAGGTTAGGTTACATTCTATAATGATTTATATTATAATACATGTAAATGAAAATACAATATAAATGATTTCATATTGTAACTGAGAACTTCTTAAATAGTAGGACACGACGGTCAAGGCGGTCGAGTAACAGAACTAGGGAATCACGAAGATATTTGACAATTACTCATAAAGAACTTCTTGTAATGTTTATCCGTCAAATTTTCAAATATTAACCCCTTGACATACAATGACGACTGGGAGACGTCATCCATTTCATGTGCCATTGTAGACTTTGACGTCTCGGAGATGTCAAAAATTGTCTACATATTCCAGAAAGTTTTGAAATGTTTCATACTTTACAGAACTACTAATTTATTATCTTATAATGTTACTTAATATATTAATCTAATTAAATGTTATTCAGCAATGCAAATTTCGAAGTAGAATGTTCTGTTCTTAAGCTTGAATATAATCGTTCAACTGAGCCAAATTAAACAGTATTTTTCAAACGTATCAAATTCCGATTTATTTGTATGTCAAGCGGTTAATAAGTAAATGTAATTATGGAAACTATTTTAATTTAAAGTATTTTAAGATGTCTAGTTATAATCGTATTTCTCGCTGTCTTCATTTTTCATAGCACTTACAATATTTGTCAGGCGATGGTCTGACTGAATGTGTCCAACGAATTTCAATTCTAATCGTTGCCAATTATTTTGTGTACACCAATATCTCATCCACACACTTCCCTTTATCTTCGCTCATTTAACATCGCAAAAGCTATTTGTTTGGACTGAGAAATTGTTGACCTGTCAGCATTCACTTATTGTTAAAGAATAGTCAGTGTATGTCAGTTCATTAGTTGACACCTTTTATTATTTTACATATTTTACTGAAAGTACAAATATTATAACTTTTAATTTTAAATAAAACATTTAATATTTTTAATTTCAAGAATTTTAATTTTAGAAGTAGTACAACAATAAAAATTGCATCTGTATCCCTTTCCAATGTAGTACAACTTATAAAAGTATATTTGGTAAGTAATTAACTACAACAAATAAGAAGAAAAGTGACGCCTAAGTTAATAAAGACAAGAAAATTTAGCGAATCATATTTAGAATGTGGATTTACTTCTAATGAAATTATGAAATCATCTGAGTTAAAACTTATTATATTTCTTAGTGTATGTAAGATATGATTATCATGGAAACATGCATGAAAATTTATTATTTTGTCGTCCTTTAAAAGAACATACGAAAAGAGAGAATACATATTTAAAAATCAATAATTTGTACATAAATAAATGTTTGCAGTAGAAAAATTGCATCATGCATATACAATTACAAATTGCACATTGTTCAAGCTATAATTGACAAAAATAGCGGAAAAGTTAAAGCTGATGACAATAAATATATTACCTTCGATCACTGCAAGAGGCACTCGTAGCTGAAAAGATACATAGTCGTTTGTTTTCAAACGTTTGTAAAAAGATGGATTCCGATCAGAAAACTTTATTATTGCATGCAGAGATAAGGTAGTGACTTTTAAGAGGATGAAGTTTAAACAGATTGGTATAATTGAAAGATGAAGTTGTTATATTTTTCATTGAAAATAAGTTTGATTTTGTTGATCTCTTTAACGATGAAGTATTACTTGAAATACTGTCAACTGTTTGAAAAACTCAGTAATTTAAACATGTCATTTCAAGGAAAACACTGTAGTATATTTATGTTATCAAATGGTACATTCGAACTTAGAGCAGAATTTTCAACATTATATTTTCTTTTTTTACGATTATAAAATTAAAATATCGGTCAATGCTAAAAAATGTTGAAAATATCTTATGTCAAATGTCGAGCCCAGTTACTATATGTAACAAACAAAAATTAAATATCTTCTTTTACTAGTAAATATTTTATTTGTTTATTATTTTATGTACTTAGGTACGTGTGTATGTATCCAAGATAGTGAAAATTTCTTTTTGCTCTAGCACATATCTATGATACCGTTATAGCAAACAAATACTACATTATTTAGGAAGTATTATATGTATATGCGATAGTATAGATAAAAAAATATAATGAATATTTAAATAAAAATAAGTTCAGCATAGAAATTTAAACAAAATCTAGAATTTCCTAATAAAAAGTATGATCCATCTTTCTTGCGATAAAGTTCCATTAATAACTGTTCTCAAATTATGATTTAGAAAAATATATTCATTCTGAAGACTGCAAACATTTTATCAGAATAAATTTTGGTCGGCTAAAAAATCAGTTCGGATGAATCTGCCTAGCAACCTTCTAGTAGCTCACGTTGAAATCCAATACGGGTTTCCGTGTTCACGGAACTCCTCCTCGGTTATCATGCTCGAATTCATTTGTTACAAAAAGTAGATTAGAAAACAGAACAAAACGATTAGCCCTATCAAATCGCGTACCCATTCCATTTGTCAAGATAAATTATTCATCGTCAAAAAAATATTTTTACGCTTTGTATCCACGGAACAAAGGGTTACGAAACGCAGTTGTGGTCTCCTCCCATACCTAGACTCCTCTCTGTCCTTGTTCGTTTAAGCAAGAATAAAATCCAGTTCAGCCAACTCAGGAATCCAACTCGCTTCCAAAAGTTCATTTTGTAAAACTCAAGTATTATTCGTAATAGGTAATCATTCTATACATCTGTAAATTAAGTGGATATTTGGGTTGTGGAAGCTGATTCGAAATCCTGAAACGAGTACTTGTAAACTTTGAACATATACATATACTTGCAAGTGCTTTAACACTTGTAAGAATCGGTTCTTATACATACAAGCTGTACCCGAATTGCAACAAAGAAATGCGTATTACCATCACAAATGAGTAAAGTAAATATTTGGATTAGATACAGCTGCTTATAAAAGTATCGAAATACTAAAATTAATTCGACATTTTCGCTTTCTGCTTCAAGCAAATATATAGTAAATATGAAACATATATTATATGATTCAATCAATAATTCAAAGACTGGAATTTTCATTTTATAAATGTAACTGCTATGCTACTCGACGTTTTCGTTGTCAACTATACATATTACACGCAACTCACTTCGGAATTTTGTTCGAACTTAATATTATAGATTTATTTTCTGATAAAGCTATTCATAAAAGTTTTGAATTTATTTGGCACTTAATCCTTAGAAATGAAGTTCGAACTTCAAGTTCGAAGCAAGTGAAGTGCCAAGCAAGTGAAATAAACCAAAAACTAACTTCTTAACATCTCTTGTAGGATACAGTACAAAATAACAATTTTTTAAACGAGTTGAAATAAACATTTTTTACTTACACATAAATACATAAGTTTTTTAAATGATTTGGACGCTGTTTACTACAGAAGTGATTTTTATGTGTAATAATATCTTCATCAAATCTTCCTTCAACGTCTCGATATTGCAAAAAAGTGCTTCGTGATAGTCAATCTTTTACAATAATGAATTTCCTTTGATTTCGATTTTAATCTTGCAGGCTAGTGCACAACTAGCAATTCTTTCTAACAGAGTATATACGTATAAATTTAATGTTTTAATATCATCCTTAAAAGTCTGCCCTTTCCGCTGCAATTAATAGCTAATCTCTTATATAATTAATATCTGCTTTTATTTTTTCATATTTTATATGTTTTATGCATCTTTTGGTCCTCCCCTTTTTGTAGTATTTTATCTTATTGAACTTAAATAACTTAGCTTTTTAACTCTTTATCTTATTGTTATTGTATTTAAGAGTTTAACCTGTCAATATTAACACTTTATCGACCGGAAGACTATTAATCGGCTTTTATAAGCTTACAATTAGTCTGTAAATTTTGTAATGTTTCCTTATACGAAGATGATTGTTTCGAGCGATACCGTATGTATACTGTAAAGACATATTAAACTATCAATTACTCGTAGAAAATCATTGGGATCAATTCATCAGCGATGCATCCACGCCAAAATGAGCCGATCGGAAGTGCGTGTGCAATAAATTTACACGCGGTTTAAATTACGCGGTCGATAAAGTGTTAGGAATAAATAAATAATAAGTAACAAAACAATAATTAAACGGTGTGAGTATCCTAGAGCTTTAGTTTCATGGTTTTCAGTTCTAATTTTTCCTCTTTATATAATACAATACAACGAAATCGTTTTGTTACGAAGGACAGAACTTACGACACGACTGTGTACGTACTTCATTCCGTCTCTGGCCGTGATACTCGGCCCTGCCCATCTCTTGTTCCTCGTCTCCTCCTATTCCATGTGAGCGAGATGATTTCTTACAGGCTGACTTGCGCTAGTACTCTCTTAAAGGGAGACGGAATCGCCAGATATCTTGCGGTGATGATAACATCTGCGGGAGCCGCGAGAGATTTGCGGTAGACAGTGGCTCCAGCCTCCAACTGCCTACGCATCTTCCAGCTGCACCGGCTGGTTCACCTGCATTGCAGCATTGCACTGGTTCAATGTTGGGGCAACATTGACCGCGTATAACGATCGGAATGTTACTCCTCGAAAATTTGCGACCAACGGGCCGGAAGAACAGCTCAGTGAACTATGAAAAATATTGAAACGAATTTGCAATTCTTTTGTGCATTCTGAAGATTGAATTTTCAATGACCACTGGTATTAGCGTTAATTATTAGTTACCTTAACTCGTTAAGAACAAATTGGTTATATTAACTTTGTTTGCAAATTGCATTAATGCCACCTTTAAATTTATTTTTCAATATTTTGGTTATGCAAAAATATTAAACAAATTTGTGACACTTCTTTACGTTGCCATAATGTTAAGAAAACAAAATTCAACGACATAAATTCATTGAAAACACGTTGCAAATGAAATGTTGCGTTGATTCAATGTTGGTTGCTAATGGGTTAACATTATATCGAATTTTAAATACTGACTTTTATAAACTGAAACTATAGTTTAGATTAAAATTACACTTAATTACAGATACACTTGTAATAGTCGAAAGATTAACAATGGATATTAGTATGTAGTCCGAGCCCACTATATGATCAGCTCAAATAATAATAATTTGTGAATTGTTTATTATAGAAAAAGATGTTTCGAGTAAAAATTTCATGATATGTTAAAATATTACAGCACCGCACGTCACTCTTGGTACTATGCAACTTCCATTTAAAATGATTGCTTTCATAACAAGTAATTTACAAAGTTTTTGAGATGGCCAACCTGCGAGAATTACCCTGCATATGAAAAAGTGGAATCAATCCTTTGCTTTGCAATTTTTCAGAAGTCTCGTACATTGGTTCATATCAGATGCAAAAAAATTAAAATATTATACACAATTCGTATTTACTGATCTTCAGTCTCTTAAACTGAAGCTATGTATAGCTGAAATAAAAATTAAATTCTATTGTTTATATAAGATGCCCAGCACTGATACACAGTTTATACACATTAAGAAGTTTCTGAATCTCCATTTGAATTTTTATTTTTGAGAAAATCGACATTGAATACTTTTACAATATATATATCATTATTTATCTTTATTTGTTTATAAAATGGTAAATGAAATATAAGTATAGTGAAAATAAATTTACTAATACAGAAGTTGTTAAAAATAATACTGCATACAGTCCTCAATGCAGGAAGAATATTCACGTATTTAATCACGATTACTACATCTTATCATTGTAACAGATTTATGAAAATTTGTAGTCGGAACCAGAAGATAATAGCACAATAAGACAAGAAATTATGATATTATATTAAATTTAAACGATATCATGTGAATATAAATAGAAAAATAAATAGCTGTCTATATCGAAATCCATTTAATCACGGCATGCATAATTAAGTGTATCTATGCCTCAAAGTCGATCGCTTTTTAAAACAAAGCCTAAAATGAAAGAAATTAATTCTATATTTTACACTGATTTATTGAAGTAGAATTACCTCTCCTATCAATACTAGGACATATTGTATACAGTAGTTTTTCTATATTGAATATTGTTATATTGAATTACGAAGTAAATTGAAAAGATATGTCAGTTTTAAGTAGTAAAAATATTAAAACTGCTTTAAGTATTTTAATTACTTTTGAAAGTATTATTATTTATTATTCAGATAGGGTATATGTAGTTATTCTTTAATTTTATTCTACGATTTTGTACTAATCTATGAGAAAAAAATTATTAATTCATAACGCTAAAACTAATATAACTTTTAAACCCATTTGATATAATCCGAAATAACGATTAAAAAGCAAAGGATTAACGATAAGTATTGTGATATATGAAAAATGATTTGTGTCCGAAGAATGAATTTATGGATCTATGGATGGAGCCAAATACCGTTTCCTGAAAAAAAAATATTAGTAACTTCGAGTGATCAACAGTATAAGTAATTTAATTCATGATTAAATGTTCAATAAAACATTGCAAACGTAGGTCATTTACAACACCTATTTGCTATAATACTCAATTATAGCATATAAAGGTTCCAAGATATGAGAGTTTAAATAAATAAAAGCTAAATTTAAAAATAATGCACTCTTGGTAACTGAAAAAATAGAAAATTTCATCAGTCTTATGCAAAATACTTAGTAAAAAGTTATACAGTACTTATTACCATTAACAATGTTTTAATAGTAACAAAGGAAGAACGTAACAGTAACTTCCAAATAATGTGGTACTTGAATTGTCTAGAATAATAAAATTTTTCTAGCGATAGAAGCCTCCATATTCAAACAAAAGGAATCTACCTTTTGGAAAAAGATCCTTGTGCTTAGCAGGTTTTATCTTATTTGTTGCAATATTGAGTAATTTCGAAGTTTCGTAATTCAATGATTCTTTCATTTGTGCTCATTCCTCTATTGATATATTGTTGACAATGCTAAAAATATATAATATAATTACGCCTCCAAAAAGTCTCCCCTTTTTTAAAATAACATAGAAAGCTAAATGTCCAGTTTTATATAAATCTATACATTTAAATAAGAGGGATTTAAAATTATATGGATGATAAGTTTTGAATAATATAATTTTTATTAATATAGAATGAATTACTAATTATTCCATCTATAGATTACCTGTATCCTGAAACAATCACATTTTTCCGTCGATGTTCAACAAACTTCTAAGCACCGTAACATGGTCATTATGATGCTTTCTAGTTAGAAGCTTTTAATGTGTTTTTATGTAATGTATACAAATCAATACGCTTTTCGTAAATATATCGCTGGTATAGTGATCTCTATTATAACGTATGTAAGTATAATACTTATAAACAAAGGTGATTCAATGCTTTACAAATAACCGATGATACGCTTTTAACAAATAATGACATATACATCCTATGTAGCGAAAGGTATGAAGAACATATCTACTTGATACACATGTGATAAATTGCAATGTAATTCGTTTCTTATACATTCCTCGCAATCAAACCAGAATTTCGCCGATAGCGCAGTGTAAGGAACATTGATGATTGCTGTGTAATTCAACCGAGTATTTTGGATCCGAAGTTGCATTCGTGAAAGGGATCCGTGCACAATTTCTCGACTACGACGTCGTCGGGACCAAGGTCAGTGGTGCTGCGACCGCAGCGAGGTCTGCCCGCCTTTTTACTTGTACACTATTACTCAAAAGTTTCATTTCACGCACTCATAGAAATATATTCTTTATCTTGTATCCTTATTATATTAAATTGTCCAATAAATTATATATTTTCCTAAATGATAACAGAGAATTACAATTACTTATATAATCCTCCATTGTTTACGATCTCTCCCCAAAAGTTTGATAATTCATGAAATCAGCATTTAACCCTTTCGCTTCGGCAATCTAGTCCGCTGAAATGTCATCACTGAACGGAAGCACGCACCAAAAATGTGCAGAGTGCGCGTGATTTTTGTATATACGTTCTTCTAAGTCTTAAATAACAATTATGCTTAATAAAACAAGCATAGTTTACAGTTTTAATATGAAAAGACTTATACAAAATTATATTAGTTATTCTGATAATATTAGACCAATTACAGTTTACACATTTTTAGGTATTTATATATTTACAAGATGCCGGATATATCCGGCGCTCAAAACGAATGAGTTGAAGAATATGACTGCTTTTTTACTGAAACTAATTTTAGAAATAGTTTTGCAGTCAACAATCGTTCTTCTTGAATCGGATAAGCCTTTAAATATGCGTTTGTTGCTACCATTAAACTAGTAGGGTTATACGTGTCGAAGATGTTCGCTTTTATTTATTTGAGACTCCATACTTTTTAACCTAAATCTTTATTGCTATTAACGCGAAACAAAAGCTTCTAGAACAATTTTGAAGCAAGAAAAAGAAATGCATTGTTAAGTGAAAACTACACGAACTTATTAGACCCTTTATTTTCTTTATCCCGTACGTGTGTGTAAAAAAAAATCGAAGAATAAACTGTCAAAAACATTTAGAGGATCACGTATTGCAATCGTCGTCTTTATTCCGTTAATACTGAACTTTTTTCTGACAAATAAAACTTATTAGAAACAAATCTTCATGCAAATAATCTCTAAACTTAATTTTTCTTACACTATTAGATAAATAAAATAACTATATCGAGCCGTTAGTTTAACACTGAAAGTCCTCGTTATCCTTTTTCTTCCACGTAATAGATGTAACCAATATTTCAACAAAAAGTAGTTAATAATATACAATAGTTATAAAACTGAAGAAAGAAACTGTAGAACATGATTTGTTAAAAATAAGTAGAATTAAGAAAGTAAAATACTTATGATAAAAACGGTCACTAGTGAATTTTAAGCAGAATTTGAAATTTTCAAGGTGCTACTGCATTGAATCGTAGTCAGTTACAATAGGTAATTTCTTTTTCTGCTGATGTTACTTAAAGATATTTTTCAACTATAGTGCATTGTTGGTTATAGTATATTTTCTATTTTTGTTTTCGATTAGCAAATGTTGATTCTACATGTAAAAATAAACTGAAAATATGGAATAGAATTTTTTTCATAACAAAAAAACTTAGTTTGTGAAAAAATTGAATACGCACATTTTTCCACTGATTTCTAATTTTAAAATACTAAAAGGTGATGTGAAAGTAGTAACAAGCCTTAATTTATTTTTGCATTATTCAAAAAATTATTGAAAATAATGTTTCAGCTGCTTGCTCTACCAATGAAATACTCCCAGCCTTTTAGCACTTCAATTACTCTAAACATTATATAAATAAAATTTCGATAGACTAAGATCTGATAATCTTACTGAAGTTAAGTGCATGCATACATAATAAACATTTGAATTTAATTTTCTAGAAACTATGTATCTTATGGAAAGATTTTATACATTCATTTTTACATGTATGTACATACATAGTCACCACCTATCACACTCGACCCTGCAAATTATTTATATATCCAGAAGATATGACTCAAACAGTGATATACTACCATTCACAAGTTTGGAACATGCTATAATTGCATAAAACAAAGAAAATAAGAATTATCAATAGTTTTATTGTTAATAACACCAATATTAATGTTGGTAATCATATTATTATCATTAAAATGAATACAAATCATTAAAAATGAAAATTACAATTGTGATATATTTATTTAAGAACCTTTTTTTTGTTTTGTAAACCATTTGATGCAGTGTCTGGCATTTTAGTAAATAATGTTTCAATTATTTCCATTTTCCTATTGTTTTAAGTATTTCCAAAGGTTAAATATAAAACATTTTTAGAAATTATAGATTATAGTTTCAGAGCTTACAAACATCAATATGAAAAAAGATTTTAGGATAAAATTTCAGGGTACAATACTTTTCGTTTATTCGAAGAAATACATCTTGCAGTTGAACCAATCTATTCAGAAGTATTCGTAATTGTATGTTTATAGATATTTCGTATGTACAAAACATTTGGTTTATTCGACGGACTATGGCAGTTCTAAACTTTTGAAAGATACTGTACATACTCCGTAGTCTGCTTTCGGAAGCGGTGTACAAAGAACGGCGAGATAATTACGCGCATCATCGTCGCATTATTGGCCATTATGAGCACGGGTTACAAAATACAACAGCAGACCCGACAATAAATCATTGTGACAGTATAATGATTCTTCATGCGACATTTCCATATCTTTTAACGTTTTCACCGGTACCCTTCATTGTTTCGACGACTACGGTCTTCTACAGAGCTCTGGCCCCCGTACCTTCGAGCTCTCTTTTCCCTCCAATCTGCAATGCAGATCGACTTCCTGGGAAGATGTAATCATTGATACCTGCTCATTCCTCGCGGCAGCAGGTTTCGATTCGTGGTATTAAGAAAGGAATTTTTGAGACAGGGGCGGAAATTTGAGAATTTAGAGCTCAGCGGGTTCTTTCATCGAAAAAATTATAATAATAGATGATTTTCATTTCCGATAATCAATCATCTTAAGTGTATTTAATGTTTACTTTTGGACCATTGAATTGTATTTTTATATAATCTTTGTTTGTTTGTCACTTGCTATGAAATGGCGAGAAACAAATGGTTAAACTATTTGTATACTGAATTATATGTGTTATACATATTTTATTCGTTAGCTTGCATACTCTTTATTGAATAATATAAGAGAACATATATTGTAACTAATATTAACCCATTGACGTACTTTGACAAGTCTGACTGGTGATAACAATATTGGACCAAATATGAATATCACGAGTCAAATACGAGCCAAACGTAAACATCACGAGTTTAAGTCGTTGAATGAAGATGAGGCCATACATACAATATATTATACAACGGGAGAGGTAACAATTGAAACATTTGAAATCTTCCATCGATTGGGCCTGGATTTCGTCGAGCTAAATGGTACGATAAGGGATTAAGATTAACTGCTTCTTTATTGTCTGATTTTATTATTGTTCAAAAACTTTAGATCTGTAAATATCCAAGGACTGTTTAAGTAATTGTTTAACTAACAATAAGGTGTTTGAATAATTTAATACACTTTTTGAAAATTTCTGAGCAGTTTCCAATTTTCTTTTTTACTAATGCTATTAATGCTAAACAACTTCGTTTTGTATACTATTAGTAATAAATCATAGTGCGTTTGTTGTTATTTGAAAAGAGCTTAATGAATGCTTCTTTTTTATGCTTTTTTAATCCTAAAGGTTGATTCTTTAAATCTATATTAAGTTGAATGTGAACTTTCATACAGCAATAAATAATTATTGACGGTAAATGTATGATTAAGATGATTATATTCTCTTATACATGTCTCATCAATTACTTTTAACTTTTATCATGTATTATAAAATAATAAAAGAGCTCATTTACCTAAAAATTGTGAAGTATTTTACTATGTTTTGTATTGCTACAAAATTATATATACTAAAGAGTTTTGACAGTTGATTTCACTTTTTTAAAATGATTTCCTATTCAAACAAATTACTTATTACAATGAAAATGCTCAAAGCAAGTGATTTTTCTTAATATTTGAAATCCAAGCTATTGCCCTTTTTACCAGCGGCTAAATTGTTGAATAAAACTGTTTAACAAATGGTGCAACTGGCGTGCAAATGTTATGTTTGTGTTAGGTTTATAAAATTTCTCATCTTTGCTTTGTAGAGGATGTATATGTATTAGAAATGTGCGGGATCCCGAAAATTCCTGAAACAGTATTTGGGGTGGCAGGGCAAGATGTGAAAATTTTGGGTACCCGCGAATGTTCCAAATTCCCGAGAATATTCGAATTTTAGGAAAATGTTTGAGTTTTCCAAAATTTCTTGGGTTTCCTCTATTTCCTGTATGGAATCTTTTAATATTGTTTTTCTATCAATCTATAACATTAATATTTCTAGTACGGGATTTCTCAATAAGAGAAGAAATATACTATATTCTTACTTTTCTTTCTTTTTCAATGTAAAGGAGTCTGCTGTATGATTTTTGTTGTTCACAATATTATAAGTACATAAGGAAGACACGAGTACAGTTACTATCGTTATAACTGTAAAAACTGTATATTTCTTTCTTTTATAATGCATTAATTTCACCTCATGTTGTAAATTGCCAAGCAAAATGAAACATATTTTGTTAAATGAATGATATTTCATTATTTTGTAAAATGAAACTCAACAACAGAAATCTAAAATCTAAAACTATAATCATATTTAACAGAACAAGACACATTCTTGAATCTTGACATTTTCAAAAATCCTAAACATTTTCAGAAAAATCGATCACTCAAGAATCCCAAATATTCTCGAGTATTTCAAAAGTTTCAACATCCCCTCCTCTGTTTCCATCCCAATCCAATCTTGCACACCTCTAGTATTTATATTTCACTGTTTTTATAATTATACGATATTTAACTTTGTTGTCGGTTATTTTTATCATCTTTTAAAAAATTGATTTGTAAAAACTGAAATAAGAGAACAAACACAAAGCATTATTTATAAATCTTTAAAATCACAAAAGAGGGAATTCTAACAGATTGGAGTTGCAATTGAATTGTAGGGAGAAAGTGTTAACATAATGGAAGGTTGCTGATGTTTATCTGTGAGTTATGGCTACGTTGATGTTCTAGAATATTACGAATGGACTACGAAATGTTTTATGATCTATCCTTTGTTGGATAAAACACATAAAACACATAAAGCAGTAAATAATATGAGCTTTGTTTCATACCCAAATTTTCAATCGACATTTATGTTTAAATCAAAAGTGTTTCACATTTAATTATAAGGTAAAATTCAGTAAATAATACCTTATTTTCGATTTATCAATTTTATATTTTGCATCCTTCAATATTTTTCATAATTTTTAACGATTAAATTACAGCTTTGCAACTTTAATAAAAATAAATATTTTTCGTATCTTTCGTTTCTTTTTTTTTAAATGTGACCTACTGCAAATAATTACATACAATTATACTTTTAAAGCATTAACAGAAAATGAACATTCTTCATACTACAATTTGTAGTAATTACTTTCAAACAACTGTTTTAAACAACCTCACATATTCATATTTCATTCAGAAAGGTAACAAAAGAGATCCAATATTATTGCGGTTATCTCGTAAAACGCAACAAATTAGCCCTCAAATAATGACGTCGTTAACTTTAAAATTGAGCCCTGAGACGGATGAAACTGCATTGTACAACGATATTAAAGGAATACGTGGCGAGGCCAGGAGTTTGACTTCTCGATTTGCATGCCGCTCTTTCGTGCGCACGCAGATCGAACGATAAGCTTCGTTATCGTGTCATCGAATGTTCGACCATTAATCATCGTTTGCATGTATTTTCTTTCTCCAGTTACTTTTTCCTCATGGCAGCTCAACCGGTTCCAATAATCGAACACAATGAAATTCTTGCTAGAATGCATAAGCGAATAATGCAGCTATTACGAAAAATGATTGACATTTGTTCCACGTCAAAATGCACATTTTTGTTAAAGCATTCTGAAAGTTGACTCATTATTTTCAATACCAATATAAATGTTGATAATAAAACTATAAAATAACAATCCAATACAATAATAAATAATTAATAAATTACGATCCAATAATTAATAATTGATGAATTTGTTCGATAAATTTTATAATTTTTCTCCACAAATCACCCTTGTAAAATAATTATGGATAAATTCTTAATCCCTACAAATTTTACATTATTTTAATTTATTCAGAGTTCTTTAAAGATAAATTAAAATTGCAATGCAAATATTTTAAATTTCATAAAATATCTTAAAAATTTTATTTCACGTTACACGGAATTTAAAACAAGATTTTACAAAATATTTTAAAAACTTATTTGTCATATTATGCAAATGATCTTTCAAAATTAATTAAATAATTCGAAACCTTTTAGCAATAGTTTTCTTTTGACTTCATAAAAATGTAGACTTTTCTTGTACAGCTAGATCCCGCGCAATTTACGAGCGATTCTGTGACTGCGTGTTATTTGTTGTATAACTCACCGCCGCTTCTAAAAATGCAACGAACGCCCGATTATCGTGAAAATCTGTGTTGTCAGCGGAGAAACTTGTTCCGTGAGATCTTCGGGCGATTTTATCGCGGAGAACGCAGAAGAAAAAGCGTTGATCAAAGGCGCGGTAACATCGCACGGAATACACACCTGCAGAAAAATTTGTCTCGCACAAGGGAGTAATGTTGTGGAAAAAATTAATGACCGCGGTAAATTGTCGAGGTTGCAAAAGACTCGATAAACTTTAACCTTTATCTTGTAGAAAACGTTGCATACGGCGAGGGCGACGCGCAAAAGGGGTTAATCGGACGAATATAATTTTTCGTGCGTATTACATCAGCAACACACGTTGACGTGGTGCTGTTGAACAGGGTTCAAGCTTCTTCCACATTTTATAGCGATACATGTTTAAGAATCTCCAGTCAACTTTAACACGTTGCCGCACACTTTTAATTTGATGATCGTGCTTAGAAACACATTTTTTTTTTCAATTGTTTATGACTGCCAGATGAAATCAAGTGTAAGTTGTATGTTTGGAAGTGAAAATTATTACATTTGGCTACAGTTTTTCCAAAAAAACTCTCGACGGCTATAATCGTCATTTGCTCATCGTGTCATTTTTTCTCTTCCCAGAACAAATGACGGCTATGACCGTCGCGACGACTATACAGCATTTGCTTTAATAATTCAAAATGATTCCTATGAATAACAGAGAGTAAATAGGTGTAATCTTAACACAAGAAAATCAGTCTGAAACAAAATTATCATTTGTAAGTTATTTTGCTTATAAAATAGTATAATAATAAACGATTAATATGCTGTCTGGCATGCTATAACTTTTTTTCTAGATGTGTTACTCAATAATTAACAAATGTATGTGTTAGTACACTTCGTACTAACGCTGTTCTTTTTTTTATTGATTAAAATGTGTACGGCGGCTATAGCCGTCATTTGCCTACATATCGCCAAAGATCGGACGGCTGTAGACGTCATTTGCGGCAACGGGTTAATGAACGAACGCGTGTGAAGACACAATGTTAATAATGGAATTAAATATACTGCAAGTAGATTTAAATGTGACTGTAAGGTCTCGAACACCTCGTGAATACTGAGAAGACAAGAAGAGATAGATAGCTTTAAGTAAACTTGAACTTAGGTGAGATACACTGACTCACGAAATACATTAAATGGTTAAATCGTATTTTTTATCGAATCCAGCTGTACATTGATCGTTTAATTTTTTCTGACGAATATTTTTACGACTGTATTTCAATTGAATAAAAAGTGTGTCTGGTCAAGAGGAGCATGTAATTAATTCTGTAAATCGTTATACTTTTATTTTATTCTTTACGAGTACTTTAATCAGAAGTTAAACCTACAATAGTTTCATGTTTACAATATTAAATCCGAACGTAAACGCAACTTTCAAGTACTACTTTCCCAAAATTTGATTCCTTCAAACGTCCAAGTATTTCGCGAGTGCATAAAATAAAATAGTGTCCCATACGGATAGTATTTGAATCTTATAAGTTAAATATTTGTGTTAGGATTGACTTGGATTCATGAGCACATTGAACTTGATCCCATCGCTGTGCAATGTGTTCAGCAGACGGTTCTTGGTACGTTTAAAAATAAACAAACGCGTGAACGATGTTGATTGATATTAAAAATGGGTGTATCGTTTTGCGAGATATCATGTTTATAAATCCGTATGTATGAGACGCAACATAAATATTTTATAAATACGGGATGTAATGAAAATACATTGCCATGAAGAATGACGATGGGAATTCCAATTTCAGATTCAGTAAAATATAATACAGTGCTTCAAACCTTACGTCGGTGCATAAATAACTAGCCGGCTGTTTATCATTACAGACATGTTTAATATTTAATAATTTATATGATTAATATTAATTGAAATACCTTTCATTACGGTAGATTATGTTTCGTCAAATTATAGATAGTAGATTGATAATATCCCTGAAATTAAAGCCGACCGCAAATTTTTTTTAACTGAAAAGCTGGTTCAGAATGATATTCTTTATCACATATTTGAAAATCCCCAAAATCGGAGAAAATTAATTATCTAAAATCCTATGACGGGGAGGAGAGAGCAGTTGCTTTTTATCCAAACATTAAAAAACATAAAAAAGAACTCGTGCTTTCCAAGAATAATAATCGCATATATTCTAGGATTAGGTGTGCTCGTAACACAAATTTAACTAAAGCTTCTTGCAAACACCTGGAAAAGTAAAGCCATTCCTTTATTGTAAGACTCAGTTGAAACAGTTATGCTTTCGTTTATATTGTTTCAGTTGTTTATACTTTTATTGCAACAAATTAAATTGAATTTGTTTCTATTGTTTATACGCGAACTAACTACGTCTAGTGTGCTTTTGATAAGAACTTTTTTCATTTGGAAGCTATCATGTTATAGAGGCTTTTTCTGTTTTGCAATTCAAATTTCTTTGCATTTTCTCTAGTATTGGGTTGTCCGGAAAGTTCGTACCAATTTTGAAGGGAAATTGAAGCGCAGGGAATTTAAATTTTAGCATATATTTATTAAATTATACAAGTGCTATTCTTTTATACAACCTTTCTCCATCCTTCAGGCAACTTGAAAATTCCGCCTTTCCAGAATCTCTCAGGTTTCTCAGCGAAAAATTTTTCTACGTGATCTTTATCTTGTCGAAGGAGTTAAAGTTTTTCCATTAGGGGAATTTTGTAATGATCGAAAAAGATACTACAAACAGCGCATGTCTTGTTTGCCGCTTTTGTGGTACTTTTGCTTTTCCGGTGAAAGGAAATTATTAAATGTCTAAAATGCATTTTGTTTTCTTTCGTATTCAAAGGCGTATAAAACAGACAAAAATTAACGTATCATGTCCAAATTTTGTTTCAAATATACCCGAAGTATTGTCTTTTACAATATGTACACATATTATTTGTTGTCAATTATTCTAATATATTTAGGTCTGTCTTTATGCCACCTATCAAAAATCGACACGAACTTTCCGGACAACCCAATATATTAAAATATTATTGGATGTATTTTTTTCGTTAATTTTGCATCAAATTTATGTCACTGACTAATCAAGCTAATCAAATAATATAGAAACAATGTCTCCGTTTCAGCAATGCTTCCTATGAAACTTCACCGAATAGAGCACCGTAACGTTTACCCGTATGTACTGTGACACAAACCATTTCGTTGCGCTGCTAATTCCACTGTCTAATACAAAATTTATTTTCTTATAACTACTAGGTATTTCTAGTAGCGTTCCTCGTCCTAAAAACGAATCCGGAAATAGAACTGCTCCATCATCCCCAGTTTTTGGGAAACAAATAAACAAATAAATAAAATTGAAAGCAAAGTAGTACGTGAAAAAGTATCAATGCTAGGAAATTTTGCTTGGTCTCAAATAATATAAAAGACCTTCTCGAATAAAACAGTGTATATAATTTGAATTGTGGGTGATTATAAACTACTATATATGACTGCTAATTTTATAAAAGAGTCGATACACGTATTTTCTGCATACTATTTCTACATTTTTAGAAAACCTCTTTATCCAATACGAACTTGTTACACAGGGTTGGATTCCGTAGAGGTTCTGTATAAGAAACTGTCCACAAGAAGTGTCGAAGCAGTTTTCAATTCGAATAGATCGAGAAAATATAAATTACCGATGCGTTTGCGGCGTTTTGCCGCCAAGTGGCCATTGTTCACTTACTACGATACGACAATGCCGTAGCTACGTGTAATCAACAGCGATAAAATTGTCCTATAGGACACTCACTTTCTGGATGCGACGTTTAATTTTTTTATAACTTTCGATGCTTTTATATATATTTTTTGTATTCATATCTATATTAATGTTTGTATATATTCTTGCATAATAATCATTGAATCTCGACTACCGAAAATTCCAACGAAAATTGTTACCCGACCGTAAATATTTTTTTAAGTTTGTTACTAAACTACAAAAGAGGCGAAAGGCAATGGTCGCTTGGCGGCAAAACGCCGCGCACGGGTCTGAGTCACATTTTCTCAACCTGTTTGAATCGAAAATCGTTTATTGTTAGACACCTCATGTGGACGATTTCTTCTACATAAATTGTTGGAAATTGAATACAGAAATACTACGAAGCAAAAATTAACAATAAACCAGCTTTCTCTTAACGTACTTTTTCAAGGGCTTCTTCCAAGAAGCTAAGCCACATCTGGCATTTTAGAAAGTTCGAAAACGTCGAGAAACAAAACAAAGGGGCTGAAGGACCCGGACGGGGTTGTAAGAATTTCGACTACTGCGTTCTGCTAGTCTTGTGACAAAACTCGCTAGGTGCGGTCAACATTGCCCTTCCTCGTGTTACGTAAAAGTATTAAATAAATTATCAAAGTATTATTTTACAAATAAGAGTTCATTTCATTTGACAATATAAAACCCCATTCCCAATAGAAATGTCTACGAAATCCAATCCTGTGTAGCAAGTTCGTATTAGGTAAAGGATTTTTTCTAAGTTTTGAGAGCCATTTATAATGGTTTATGATCACCCACAATTCAAATTGTATGTACTGTTTTATTTTGAAAAGTTTCTTCTATCATTTAAGACCAAGTAGAGCTTTTTAGCATTCATGCTTTTTACGTAATATTTCATTTTTCTGCCAAATCGACCGTTTTTACAAAATCACGTGTTTCTCAAGAACATAGGATGATGGAGAAATTCTACTTCCGGATTCGGTTTTAGGACGAGAAACTCTACTAAAATCACCTAGTGGATATGATGAAACAGAAAAAAATTTTTATTTGTTGGATAGTGGTTCTCTACCGAGATTCAGTTCACTCTCGAATTCGAACTTAATTATTTCATTCAATACGTGTTCCATTACTGGCTAAGTTAACGTCGGAGAAGAATATGGACCGTAATAAATGGACGACATTCGACAAAAATTTTCCTCTAAGAGCACCCAATTTTATTTCTTATTCCAATCATTTCATACAGCTTCAGATCTTTTCCACTTGAAACATGACTAATGAAGTTACAAATAAAGTTATTAATAAAACATTGGTAATCCGTTTACTCTATTAAGGTAAGTGTGGTAAACTTTATCATTGTTTTCAAATTAAAGAAATTGTAATCAGTAAATTATACTATTAATGTATAATTTATGTAGAAAAGAAGAAACATTGGTATAAAATGTTTCAACAAGCATTCCAATGTAGTAATAGGCAGTAAATAATATTGTTAAGAAAACATAGTTAATTTCTAAATTCTGCTAATTTAATATAAACGAAAAGGAATGCATAAAATATTTCAGTTGTTTTTTTAAATCTTAAACCATTAAATGACAAAGTGAACTATATAACAAGTTTACACTGTTCTGCATAAAAGTTCTTATCCTTAGTAAGGAATGACCCATTCAACTAACTAACATAAACAGTTTTCTAATCATTATGAACACTTTCCATAAAACTGACAAAAACCAAGAAATACGTTTTTTGAATTATCGCTTTGAAAATATAGACGAAACTATTTCTGATTAATTACCAAAAGTGAAATTCTTATTAGACTTCTCTTGATACGATTATTTATTATTATATTTGAAGACATTTTCTCACGTTTTTTAAAAAACTCATGTTTTTGAATTAAATCATTTTCGAAATGGAATATAAGTTGTATCAATATTTAAGTTTACAAATTTTCGTTTCTCCAAAACAGTTATAACAAGGTTTCCAAACCGTGCTCGAGTTCTGATGTTTCCTCCAGGAACTATCACCATTCAAGCACCGCACCTGAGAAGTAACGTGGCGAATAGTTACATACACTCTGTTGAAGTTTTAAACGGAAAATGCGATTTGCGAACACCCAGTACATAGGACAAACAACCGTGTACACAGGTCACGTATCCAGGTTCTGACCTACTGACACGATCCAATGACGTCACGGGAGTGTAGGAGAGTTTAGGAAGATGGGAAAAGATTACAGTCGACCGGGGGTTGACCCATCCTTAGATGAGAGGATCGCTTTCCGTGTGCAACGATGTGTACGGAAGTTTCGTCATGCTTTCGACAAGTAGTGATGGAATCAAATTTAGTATGTACTCACAAATTCAAGCCAATTTTGCGTCCACTGTATATCCTAATCTTTCGTGCACTTTTTACTGGTGTTGACTTTAAAATGAAGTGTATCATGTTTTACAGTACAACACGCTGAGAAGGAATGTTCGCAAATCGATGAACAAAGATCGTTTTGAAATGTGTAAACATTTGTTACTTGATAAAAGAGTTAATGTTTTTATTTTTCGTCAAAGTTTACGTGGCTGTAAAATCTGTTTGAACTCAAAAAAATAAATTAAAACATGGGATAATATTTAGATAGTATTTCAATTTATTAATATATAAAAGCGCTAAAATCTTGTACAATATTTATAAATCCTCGTTAGTTTAATGGTATCTTATATTTCCTCAATAATATATAAGTGTATTTCCATTAACACGTTCTTTATCACGTGCAACATATTTGGCATATTTTCTCTTCAGACTATATATGTATCTGACATTTTTATTATTAATAGATAAAACACAAAATAATTGATTGCATCACCACATCCTACTTAATTACCATATTATTACTTTTACCTGTTCTATTGTATTTATATCTGCATAACATGATTATTTTTCTATCTTAATATACTATTATCATTGGAATCACTTTTTTCAATTTATTTTACAGCATAAGAATAAATATTTAATTAACTATATTAAACGAATATACACCAGCATACTTTTCCACTTCTGACTTTATTAAAAATATTTATTTTTAGAATAAATAGCTTTTCAACTTTTTTTATCGAACTTTACAATGTATATATATATTTTCATTCTTCAATCCGCGTGACCCAAATGTAAGGTGTAGAAAGTGCTCATGTTCAACAGAAAACGTGTTAAATAATAAAAATTCATGTATACTGATGTACCATATTTGAAGCCAGCATTAAAATTTGACTTACTTTCGTATACTCCACACCTCATACGTTTCACTTAACTGAAAACCATGATCGATGATTACGTAATAGTACGAGATAGCAGAGTTTTACGTTTTTGTGCACTACGTGCTAAAATTCAAGCGGTATTACAAATCAAAACATCCATGTAACGAGTAAAAAAAAGCCTTTGAAAAGATATTTCCGTTTACCCGAGAACATTGTCTGACCCCACAAGCTGCGCATCCGTGGAGCTTAGAGCACGTTGCACGAACAAAAAGGTACGGTCGGCTGCTCGAAGCGCGAAGCGAAGTCCGATAACGCTTTATTTCACAAAACGATTTCCGTTTCAACGAGCGACAAATTCTCTTGCGGGTCCTGCGCTGCGACGGTCGATCGATTCGCGCGTTCCACGGCGGTATGTCTCACGTTGCTCGATTGCCGCGCAAAGCGTTCTCATACTGAACGCGGCTCCGACTCCGACAGATCGATCGGTAGAATTCGATCGTGAATCGGCGAACGTCAGCCTGGTTAGCCGCGAGCCGCTCCATCCTTTGTCTAAATTCCTTTCCCCCCCGGCACCCTTCGTCTGTTGTCATTTGACCCAACATTTTTTTTTCTACCACCTTTAAACAATTTTTCCGCAAGATTGAGCCGCGTGCAAAAGCCGCGACCCTGCCGCGTGTCCGGAATTCGTTCGCGGCGATCGTCGTTCAGGGAAATTCACGGTCGAAGGATATGAAAAGTCGCCGCGTCGCTGCCGGACGTGTCTCCGTCTGCGAGGTTGACGTGTCCCACGAGCCTCTGTTTGGTTAGAAAACGGCCCACGACAGCCTCAGGTTGGATTCTTGCTGTGCGATCCCACCGCCACGAGAACCACGGCCGTGTACGACATCCACTGCGTTGGCAGTGGACAACAGATTCCGCGGTGGAGATCCAGACGGGAGACCAGGTGGAAGGTTTGGAGAGGATCGAGACACGTCGAGGTATACGCGATTTCTTTCGAGACTCTGTTTCCTGGTTTTATTCGATTACGCGAGAAAAACACAGTTTCTATCTGTTCTTAAGAAGCTACAATTGTTGCGTTTTTACTCGAGGACGGAAAAGAATTCCGGTATGGTAATTTAGGTTATCGTGATATACGTACGTGTCGTAACACTGTAGATTTTATGCAAATTCGTATTTTTATAGAATGTAAACAGGATCTATTTAGAATTTTTTTTTTGTACGTATATTTCTACTTAAAGGTCTTTGAATAGCAACCCTTTGCGCTCGAGAGGTGACTGTTGGTCACCAAATGATAGTTTCGCAGATTTTCAGTTAGTTTGTTTATTAATCAGACTCAGAGGTTAAATAGTCATACATGTATGTAAATTTTAGTGTATCACTTAACTGAACTAAATGACGTTTAATATAGGCGAATCTTAGTTGATATTTTGAATTTGAAAATTTTTGAAATTAGCACCATTAGACGACTAACAGACACCTCTCGAGTGCAAAGGGTTAAAATTTCATGGAGTCGCGAAGGAATAGAAGTTTGAAAATAATGAATGAAATTGCTAAAATCAGGTTTCTGTTACATTTTTCATAATTAATTATTCATAAAATGATAAACGCGTGCTATGATTTATTCGAGAATTTACTATATTTATTATTAATGCTTAAAGCTTAGTTTTACCTCTGTATGAATACGTTTGGTAATTTTGACATTTTAGTAATTCGTGGATTGCTAACTTCTATACATTTGTTGAAAATTTAAACGTGTAAAATATAGGTTATAATGTAAAATTAAGTAAAACGATTCTCTATCTAAGTTTCGTTTCTTTATTTAGATCTATATAAGTACGAATTTGCAAAAGAAATCTGCAGCCTGATAATTAAATGTTTTATAATCTCTGCATTAACATTTTTCAATTATATTTAAAGAAAGTTTCATATCTTTCGTAATTTTAGACATTCGTTCTTAATTTATGATACATTATTATTTGTATTTGCCATTCCACAAATACGTTATTAGGTGGAACACGAAAAGCTTGTTTTCTTTGAATATTTTAACAACTTCGATCATACTTTTAAATTTGTATGGTTATTAGCTATCTTAAATTTTTCAATTGAAGTATACTTATTTAGGATATCATTTTCTGAGCTTTTTAACAAACTCGAATACATTTTGATTATATTAAGCGTATTTCAAAATATTATATCTATATAAAATTTACAATTTATTTATTATTATAAATTATAAAGGTTCAGTAGACATTGAAAGATACATACATGCCAAGTGCATGTGGATTTTTAAATGCAATTGAGTTTTATTAATTTCTTGATATCAAGAAATCTTTCAAATTTCGTGGTTACAATTTTTGTATTAATAAAAAAGATAATAATCTGTTCATTTATTAGCAAAAGTTAAAAAGTGCATAAAATATTTCAGTGCCTTAACTTTTTTGCTACCATGGCTTTGCCCGCGAATGCGGTACGGCACTGTACCGACGTAAGCGTACTTATTTTACTTCGGGAAAAACATGGTTCTTAACTCTTTGGGGTTAGGTGGGTTAAAACTGGTCTACCTTCCGCTTAGCTTTTTACGCATGGTAGGATATATTTTAACCTACCTACCTACCTTTAAGTTGAGGTTACTCATAGTCATACAGTTTAATATTTTATTTAAAGCTTGTCATTCAGTTAACAATGCTATGAATCAACGGTAAATGCAAAAATAAGTGAATACAAAAATTTATACAAGTTAAAATGTATTAGTAAATTGTTGACACTATTCTGATTAAGATTGGCAAATTGTGTGGTGCAGTGAATTTTTATCTTTCATAACGATATATGTTGCCCCTTTTCATAAAATTTATTAAGAGTGAATAACTTGTTTTATAATTAAAAAGAAACATATTATTTGATGTTTTATACTAATTTTGAAGCTAAAGAAGTAATAGGATTGTATATATCCCAGCATGCGAGTTATTGAAAATAATAAAATAAATTATTGAAATGTTATTATTTCTTTTTTCATTTTGAGTAATATTTTATGTTAAATAATTGAGACGAATATTTTTTTTCATTTTTTTATATTAAAAACAATTTTGTGCAACTTGGGTTTTTATTTTCTTTAAAATCGCGTGTCTGGAAGAGTTAATGATTAGTGGCGTGATATAAATTATTAATTCTTTATTTAAGTCAAGTTGCAACACAGAGAACGTATAACAAATTAATATATCAATAAAATCCAATTAAAAATATGATTTAATAGCAATCGGCTACCATGGAGGTTACAAATATATTCTACTTTACTCAAATTTATTAGGTATACAGTAGTATACAGTAAGCATCAGAATTGGGTTATTATAGTCACTAGTAATACCTAATGAGTGTGAACCGTTGGGTGATCATAGTAACCGTTAGGTTAATATTAAAAGGTTAACATTAAATTATATTAAACGGTTATTAAAAAATTAATATTAAACCGGTGAGTTATGAAATCAATTTAAAAAATAACTTGTTATTATGAATAAAATTATGACCTATATAAAATACGAAGTTTGTTGTTAGAAAATTAATAAATGATGACTGATACTTTACTTCTATTTTTTAATTCTGGACGACATATTTTTACTGTGTACGCAATAAGTTTACAACATTAGCGTAGATTTAGAGATTTATGGTCAATGTTAACATAGAGTTATGGTAGTTTTTATATATTTTTTGTAATAACGTCGTAATAAGCGATTCAATTAAAAAGATTATAGTATCATAAAAGAAATAATCAAAAGGGAATACAAAAAAGACGATATTTACATATAAACAGGTACCTTCTATTATTTATGTCCCCTATTTTTTATCATCTTAATCTTAATTTGATTAATTATATTATGCAGTTATCTACCACGTATCTTATGCATTTCAATGTTTTAACTTAAAAGATATCCAAACATCGTAGGCAACAAAAAATTATATAAAACCAATCAACTGTGTAAAGTAAAAGTCAATTTTGAATGAGATAAAACGTGAACGAGTCTAAAGAGAGCAAGAAAGATCAAAATTTGTGCGTCACTGTTTCCTAGGGAACGTGAAAGTCACACCCCTGGGTAGAAAGTTTCGAAATGTAGATGAAAAAAGAGCGAAAACGCTCAAGCTGCCAAGGCACATCCATGACACAGTTTTACAGCTTTGATCGAGCACTGGCCTCGGTACGAAATATTTAAGCGGATATACGTAGTAAAGTAACTTTGCCGGCATGCATGTCACTTACAGAAATATGATGAAAGTAAAGGGTTCGTTTGTGAACGAACTACTTCGATGTGGAAAAGGTTTCTCATTTCACTATTAAAAGTAGAAATATATATAAATCCTTTAAACTATTAATACATATTATATTTTGCATTCTTTTTATAATTTGTGATCAGCTATAAGAAGTACCAATTTATTTTTATATAAATATTTGTAGCTTATTTATGTTACTAGTTATTAGAAGTAAGTATAAGGGATAAAGCAGACTGCATTTCATTTAGAAATTCCTTTCCAAATGATGAATGCTTTGAATAATTATGTGTGGATATTATCAATAATAAGATAGAATAAGAGGTAAATAGATTTTCATTGCTTCTTCGGTAAAATATTACAGAAATAATAAATACAAAATATCTTCCTTATATCGTAAAATGTAAAACAATACAATATAAATGTATGCAAAATAAATGCATAAAGAATAAGTGAAATAGATTTACAGCAGGTTAAATGACAGCATAAAATAATATTTTATTCTTTATCTTCTTAAAATGCGTATCTAAAATCACTTAAACGAATTTGTAAATGATTGCTGTTTAATTTAGAATTCTATATGTATCCATATTAAACGTGTTAAAAATGGAGCCTTAATCGTACAATTTTATATCAACTTTACTTTTATTTTACGTAGGTGTTTTACATTATATATATATATATGTTCATTTCATAAATTCTTAAGTATCATTAGCTTTTCCAATTCATTGACGAACTAAAAATTTCATGGAAAATTGCGTGGAACCCAATTTAAAATTCCTTGAATTTTCCTTTACTTCATTGCTTTACTCTTTATCATTGCCATTTACATTACAATTGTATGGTTGGGTGTAATAAGGCTCGATGCACGAAAATCAATCGCGAAGAAAGTATTTCTAAGATTTTGAACTGAATTAAATTAAACATTTGACACAAAAAGAGCAGCAATGACAATAGATCTTTACTGTATGCAGGATAGTCCATGTAACTGGAATAAGTAGCATCTTTAAAAGGGTTAAAGATACAGAATAAGCGTAAAGATAAAATTGAATGTTACCAAACAATATCACTACAGTAAAGCTTGGATAACCGGTAGCCATTTTTGTTTGCATTAGTGAAAGGTAGTTAGTCATCCCTACAACAGAGGGGTGACTCCCCTTGACATGTCATAAAGCAGATATCGGAAAGCATACTACGAGTAATTTAATCTGATCTGGTTACGAATATCGGTGAGACAGTACCTATACAAAGATAAAACTTTCTTATTCTTTATCCCCTTTTTTTTAATGAAACTTTTACCAATATATTTGAGAAGTTTTTCTAATCAAAATAAGACCAACACGATATAATTTGGATAATACTTACTCATTTATATTAATTATATGTCATAAATGGCAAACAAAAAATGATCGCAAATATGATCTAAATTATATCGTGTTTAATTTTATTTTAACCAGAAAGAATTCATAAATACATTCATAAAAGTACTATTAACACATTGCATGCGGGTATGTTTTGCCATGGACTTATGCGTATAACGGGCATCTTTTTGTGAATTTTGCGGGAGTTTGGTTATTCGGTAAAATCGCAATAAATCGAAAACTAATTTGTTTTTCTCAACAAACTTTCTTTTATTTTACACATAAATATATGTTCGATGATTATTTAACACTAGGTTGCCGGATGTTGGGTATATACCTATTTTGCCTGAAATGAGTCAATTTGACTTAAACATGACAATTAAAGTTAAAAAAAAAATAAAACTTTATTTTAAAGAAAGTTTATTCAAAATACGTTTATTTAAAATACGTTTTCCAGAGATGATTTTATTATATTTAGCACAAACGCTCTTACAAATCAAATTGAATCACTCTGGCAATCTAGTGTTAAAAAAAAAGACATTTTTTTGAATAGTATTTTTTCATCGTATTTATATGAAACCTTTTCTCCAGCACAAGTATACTAAATACGTAAGTATTTTTACATGACCCGTGCTTCAGTGACAGGCTGCAAAAATCGTAAAAGTACGTTTCCCATATGCAATGTGTTAAAAAACAAATTAAAGATAAATGTAACATTTTGATTTCCTTTATTCGCTATCCTTTTTTACGTTCGGCAAACTACAAAGGCGGACGCTGAAGCTCGGCTTGAGACTTTCCTGGAATTCAAACTTGATTATAGGCAATCCAACGAGACGACATAGCAAATGTAAACAGATTCACGTCAAAGCATGAGTCCGACGCAACCAAACTCACTGTTTTTCTTCTTCTATTACTTGAACTTTCTCGCAAATGTCTGTTTATGCCTACTGCCTCGTCTCGTTGGACCGACTATACGAGGTGTACGCGCTAAGTTTTGTCATCATTTTTTAGGCATTTCCGGTGGTACAATTAAAAAATGTTTCAGACAAATGTTTTTTAGTGTTAAATGATCTATATGTTCCCATATTCCTAAATCTCAAAACATCCTTTTTATGTAAAAAAGTCAATGTAACCTTGACTTTTTTAAATGATATATATTTCTGATGTCACAGAATTATTGCTGATGTCGAGACGAATTCAACTGTGTGTTATACTATGTAGAGTATGTTTATTTGCTGTACTGTATAACTGATACTGTATAACTGTTAGATTGAATGTAACTGATAGATTGAATGCGATGGATCGAATGTATAACTGTGATTGTGACTGTGTCGCGCCCAGGGAAGTTTCAGTTTTATATTCCCTGAACGCGTCGAGAAGGGGAAAATGTGGTGACACGGAAGGGACTCTCTGCGAGTGTTTTCCGGATTCTAATGAGGCTACAATCAAACACCCGTGGTATGACGATCGGCTGGCCGTTTGGGCCTAATGACGGGCCGATGTTCAGGCCCTGTTGTAAAGTGTTTGATGCAGCCCCTTAGAACACCCGCAGAGATTCCGTGTCCCCACAACTATGACCTTGAAATAACCTTAAACTTGAAAATTTTGTGCCAGTTGCTCCAGAGCACAAGATTTTTTTATTTGCGCGACCATTCTAGCAAGAGTGGGATACGTACAGTGGCTCCAAAAAGTATTCGTACACTGTATTATAAAGAAATTCATCTACTTCTGAAATTTTGATTTCAATGAAACTTTATGTGTGCACAGAGCATGGTGTATCCTGCGCGGAGCAATTTTTTGGCGGCAAAATATCTTTTAAGGGGGCTGGTAACGAATCTCAAACTTTCAGTGATTTTTCACGCTTCGAATACAAGCTTTTCTGTGTTCCTTTTTTATGGCATGGCGATAGGGTATTAAAAATTAAACATTTTATATTTGAAAGGTTTTGCTTCATCAAGTACCATTACAAAGTTATCTTTAAAAAATGAGAGAAAACTCAAAAACTTCAAAACTGGTTTCACCTCTTTAAAATGGCATTTAGATGAAAAGAAGAGATTAATTCATACGTATTCTATTACGATCTACATACCTACAAAATTTTATCAAATACTTCTACCAGACTCAGAATTTCAGGGTTAAACGAATTTATTTGTGACATAGTGTACGAATACTTTTTGGAGCCACTGTATATGCGTCTCTGGGGAAACTTACTTGCGTGGATTATAGACAAGTATATTAACCCTTTGCACTCGAGAGGTGACTGTTAGTCGTTTAATGATACTAACTTCAAAAATTTTCAAATTCAAAATATTTATTAAAATTCACCTGTATTAAACAGCATTTAGTTTACCTAAGTAATATACTAGAATTTACACATATGTATGACTGTTTAACCTCTGAGTCTGACTAATGAACAATTTGACTAAAGTCTGAAAATTTGCGAAACTATCATTTGGAGACTAACAGTCACCTCTTGAGCTCAAGGGGTTAAAATTAAGATAAAATAGAGGAATCAAGCATCACGACCCACCCCATAAACGTTATATTTATTTCTGTTCTTTTCTTCTACAAAATCTATTACCTCCTTGTTACAGGCTCTGACTGAACTCAACCGCTTTGATTCTAATTTTCCTCGTTGACAGCAGTTTAGAAAAGGCTTAATGCATAGCATTCTATAAGTCGGCTCGTCTCGCAGATACCTTAAACTATTATCCGCTAACACGTATATGCGTTTGTCAATTTTTCCTCGCTCCCATTTAGAGCAACACAATTGCTAATAGAGCGCTGTCCACGCGGAACACTTCGAATAGGATTATTTTGCAGTCAAAGGGTTAAGTCTTATCACATATGAACAGAAAACAACGCAATAGCGCTCCTTGGCATTTTTAGTCGGGGCGTAAAACAAGCGCTATTGCGCCGCTTGGTAATTTTCGATTGGAAAACAGCAAAAGCTAGTGGCACTCAGACGGTTGACAACTTTTTTAGAGGCTAAAAAGCTACAATAATTACAGGACTACTTTTAAATAAAATAGTTGGATGTTTTTTATAACTGTTATCTACAAGTGTATTTTCTAGGATAATTCATTAAATTGTATAAAGGTAAACTGTAGTATGTACAGTAGAGCTTCCTATATATGAACTAGTAGAGAGGCAAAAGTATTTAAATAAAAGAATTTTCGAATAATAGAAAAGTTACTTTTTCTTATGTTAAACTTCATTCATGTATATCGATATTAAAAAGGTTATATAGTTTGAATATTTGTATATCCTATGTGCTTTTTACTTTAAAATTTCATAATCTTTTGTAATAAAGAACTATTATTAGCTGATACTCTGTTCGGATAATAATTAATAATAATAACATTCAGATATCTGGTGTTCGGATAAGAGAGGTTTTACTGTAAGATCATTTAAATTTGTTTTGCTACGATAGAACGCAGATTATTTGAATTAACAAAGAAATAAATCCTCTTTAAAAAATAATTTATCAAACAATCAGTTTAACAAAAAAACATCTCAAACTGATAACCACTGAGTTTTTTAAACGTTATTATTGGGAATGGGGTTTTATATTGCTAAATGAAATGAACTTTTATTTGTAAAATAATACTTTGATAATTTATTTAATACTTTTACGTAGCGCAAGGGCAATTTTGACCGCACCTAGCGAGTTTTGTCACAAGACTAGCAGAACGCAGTGGTCGAAATTCTTACAACCCTATCCGGGTGCTTCAGCCCCTTTGTTCCGTTTCTCGATGTTTTCGAACTTTCTAAAATGCCAGATGTGGCTTTCCTTCTTGGAAGAAGCCCTTGAGAAAGTACGTTAAGAGAAAGCTGGTTTATGGTTAATTTTTGCTTCGTAGTATTTCTGTATTCAATTTCCAACAGTAATCATCTAGATGATGATAGTTTTCTGAAATTATTAGATATATCTATACTTTTTATCATATTTATATCAAAGTAGTATTCCACTGTCTCATTCTACAACTTGTGTATTATAAGGACGTAACTAGTTCCAGTTACGTGGAACACCCTGTACATAATTGCACTCCCGATCGGAACTCTCAATCTGCTCGATCCAACATAAACACCGCCTAAGTACGCGCGAATAATCTCAAATAACCCCGTTCGCGATGTTAAACCCACAGGATCGTGTGCCGCGATATCGTAAGTGGCACACATCCATATAACGAAACACGAAACATGCTTCCTTAGCAGTGTGCACGAAGCGCAACCCTCTTTTCTGTTCGCCAGTGTCGGAACGTTAAAAGCTGGTACGATAATGGAAAACAGCAGATGTTGATGTATTCTTAATAAGATAGGCTCGGTTTATGCGCGTTATTTATTGCCGATTAATCAGTGTTCCGCGTGGAAACGAAGAGACCGGGAGGCACTGTGTCACCATTTAAGGTGCTCCTCTCGCGGCGGCTTCGAAGGATCGCGTTCAAGTCACGTCGTTCAACGCGTCGCGTCGCGATATATCAGCCGATCGGGAAAGCATCGAGACGTTTCGCTTCGCAATTTACCGGCAGTGTCGTATTTTTCCGTGCTCCCTTATCGAGACTTGTCTCTCCTTGTCACGGTCGCCTTGACATCGGCTCGCCGTTCTGTAATCTCAAATGTATCTCCGTTGCTACTTGACCTCCCTGTATCTTCAGTTTTCTCCAGCGATACGATACGGAATCTTTCACCCTTCAGAAGGTGTCCAGCTTCAGAGATTATTCGCTTTGGAGACTCTTTTCGTTTCTTTTGTCCTTTTTAAGCGATTTTCTTTATTCTTCGTTGCAGATTGTGTACAGTGCAATAGATCCGTAGGAAAGATGGTTTGGATGATAAAATCACATTGACTCATAGTCAGTGTCGTAAATTCTGTTTCCAAAGGTAACTTTACGTTGCAGATCAATTAAAACAGAAACTAATTTTCTGATATCGTTTACTTGTAATGTATTACAATTTGAGGGTTCTTAAAACAAATTGAAGTAATTACCTTTTGTTTACACAATCAATTTGGCCTTTGGTCACTGCATATCTCACTTTTATGATCATTAACGCATTCACCAATTTTCCACAAAATATTCCGCAAGTGATAATAGGAACATTCTCATGGCAACTCTTATTCAGCAATGATTTTACTTTCAGCTGACATTACGTCGCTTTAATCTGTGGACTGGTGCAATATCTTAATAAACTATTAAATTTTTCTCAGAAATCAAACCATAATCAAGCGGTGTAAATAATTATATTTCTTGAAACTTCATTTTTACAATTTTCAATTCTGACTTTTACTACTTATATAATACAATAAAATAGAACTATTTCGTTTTTTGGAGATATAACATAGTATTTCAAGTACTGCATAATATATGTAAGGCAGACACCATTTACGATTGTTCTTTGTCGGAGAGCGTAGAGGTATTGCAGGAAGAAAATGGTTGATTTAAGATCGGAAGTTTTTACGAGCACTCGAGGAATTGAATTTGCCAGGGATGCTGGTTTTCAACTACGCCTTTGTGGTTCATGGCTTCTCGAGGTCTAGTTCGGAGTTGGTGCTTTCGATTAAAGCAGAAAGAACAAAGAAGTGTCTGGATGTTTCCTTGCAATACTTTATGGAACTCACTTTTGTTGTCATGATTTACAGCGTTTCAAATGCTCCTTACTTACTTTGACGCATTCATCTTTGAAAAAAATATTGAAAAACTTCTATGAATCATTCGCAAGAATTAAAATATTTTTAAGTTTCTAGAAATAATGAATTCCTTTACATTTTACGCCTCAGTCTTCTTTGGCTAATTTATAATCTTAAAACTTTGCAAATCTTGTTTTCATAGATTTACTAATGAATGAATTATAAAATATAAAGCAACGTGCGTTTCAATTATGTTAACCAAATGAATTAAAAATAGTACTTAAAAATGAAGCTAGTATTTCGTAAGTTATCATAGGAACAACCAAATACTTTACATGATGCATACGTATATATGTTTATAGATAGAGAAAACTAGGGTAAAACTAGGTTACTAAGGAAATCTTCAACATTATTAATATAGAAATAAAATCGCGATCGGAATTCATTAAAATAATTTTTTTATTAAGTATTAGTACATATCCAACATTTTTAATGCAACGAAACGAGAAAATTGTATTTTTGGTCGATTTTAACAGTTTTATCCATGAGCTAGGTAAAGTCCGATTTCGTACCTTAAAAAATAGTATGAAAAGGACTAAAATCATTCTGTAATGTAATTTTTATATCTCTACAGATTTTAAATTCAGATTCTTAATTTTTCAAAATTTTGTATTATTGTAATGATAACTAATAACCTGATTTCTTATTTGCAACATCTAGAATAGCATTCTGCATGTCTTCATCGTTTTACGATTACAGTCATTACCTAGCTGTGAATTGTTTGTAGTTACAACACATTTTGTTTGATCCTAAAAAATAATATGCACATTTTGTCCAGAACTATATATCCAATTTTACTTCACACGATTTCACTCCAGTATAATTTTGTGAACATTACAAATTACAAACAATACTATGCTAAAATGAAAAAACCTTTTAATTAATTACACTGCAGCATGCAACAATTAACGTGATTCGCACAAGAAAGTATTTAATTGAGCAATGTCAAAAGTTCTGAAGCTCCTTAATAATCAATAATTTAGATCAAAATCGTCGAGAACACACTAAACAATATTTTTCCTTCTTTTCTCATATAACTACAACAGACTCATAAAAAATCTATCCACAGTTACGATCACCGAATATAAACATCACATAGTTTACTTCTTTTAAGACTTCTAGCGTTGTTTTCTTACTAAACAATATGTACGTACTAAGCATCACGGTATTGCAATTATATTTCGCTAATGAAAGAATACATATCGCGATAACATACATTCCAGAGTTTATACAATGCATATCGTTACATATACATGTAATGACGTCAGAAAATTTTAAGTCATTTTAAAGATAATAGCAAATATTGGTTTCACCTAGGCACAACGTTTCGTCCGAACTTCCTCTAATATAGTATTAATTATGATTACACAAGATTATACAAAATACGGAAACTCATTATTGTATATTCAGAAGCTAAATAGATAATAATACGTTTGTAAAATATTTATCTCGAAGAATTAGAAAAATTACAAACGTTTCATTCTTCAGTCAATAACTCGCATTCTATTAATATAGAATTTTTTTCTCGTTCACGTTCCAGTTTCGTTTGTTTTCAATTAACCATGGTGTATTTAGTAAATTAATGATTGAAGTATGAATTTAATATTCGTTTGTATCCTTCAGGTTCTTAATTTTGCAGCTTTATATATATTAATTTATTCTCAGATCACGACATCCTTTAATAATTTTTCTTCCTTATCAGCATCGTTCAAGTTTATCTTTACTTATAACCATTCAGGTTATACAACATTAGTCCGTCAGAGCTGTGTGTAAAAATTAGTCAGGTTTCAAATATTTGAAACAAGAAAACAAAAATATTGGATAGAATTAGACAGATTATAAAATTTCTTAAATTTTTTTACATACAAATATAAATAAATCAAAGATAGAACCCAAAGTCATTTAAATTGTCAAATGAATGTTGAAATTAATAAAATATGTGCTTCTAGTAGCTCTAATTTATACATAAAAAACAAATTCTATTCATTCCGAAATATTTATAGTAACTATATACCTATTTGATAATTTTATGTTTCCTTATAAACAAATGTAAATAGCACAGCTATTTTTGAAATCTATTCAGTTTTAACTGATAAATTAGATAATGTCCATAAAACGTAAAAAATCTTTATTTCTTTTTTAATATTTAAAATTTAACGAACATATGAAAACTTTTGTGACTAATTGTACTTATAACATTATCATATTACGCAAGCAGCGAAATTCCCAGAATATTTATTATAAACGGCGAAATAGTACCAGTTTACCAAATTATTTATTATTATTAATATTTAATATTCTAATTCTTCTCGTCTATTAAATACATCTGTTTTTAAATATAATTAATATGTTAGTGAAACACTTTGATATTATAGAAGATTTAGAATGTATAATGAACATATAGTCGTTTAATGCTTGGCCTTTTGTGATTGAATTATGGTTTCAATTTTATCATTTATCAATATCGAGTATTACTTATAACTATTCAATAATTGTATAATCTTTAAAGGTTAACATAACAAATGATACACACAACTATAAATAACTATAAGATATTTTCTTTGTGGTATCTGCAAACGTATACGTATTCTATCATTTCTGGGTGATAGTGTGCATTAAAAGTGTTTTCCAACGTACCTACGCTATTCCATACATTTATGTGAGTATACGAGATTATTTAAGAGTTTTGCATATTATAAGAAGACATACTGATGTCGAAGAATATACGTTTTATCAGTCACTTAGAATATTATATTGTACTTTTACTTAAAATTGATTTCCTGATCGTTAAAGCATGTTCCTGATTGAATAAAATAAATTAAATCGTCTTATTAATTCACATAATACTATAAATAGCTATATAAATAGAGATATATAAATAAATATAGTAACCTGGAAATACTTTTTGTGTGCATTATATACATACAGAGGTATTCAGACGAAGCTAGGAGAAAATTAAAGGGCTAACTCTATGCAACATTCTAAGACGAAGATTAAGATTTAAAAAATTACGTTTGACTCTTTCTTTATTAGTTATAAGCAATTATTAAAACGGGCTATTTTACGCCTGAGAGGAGACAAATGAGATAACATGGTAGGTAACGTCACTGGCTACGCAGTGATCCTCAGACATAACTATGTGCGAAATACGGCTTACCTCTGAACCAGTTACAGAAATGCACGTTCACGAAATTAAAAACTCACACACGATCCCGTGACTCATTTTAAAACGAAATCGTAGAATCATCATTAAACTTAGCTACTCGTCAAAAATCCACAAAGGCATATCAAAACAATCCCTGTGAGCATAGAGGATTAATGGTTCCCGCAGTGCACAAACTTGCATTTACAAATAATCTATTCACGCACACACTGTGAATATCCCTTAAAAATTTCCACATTTAGTGTAAATAACAACGGAGAAGTTTGTATATAAATCTTCAGGAAATAAACGAGACTAATATCGGCAATAAATTCATGCACGTCACGATTCTCTACGAAAACATTCAGACATTTCACGATTCTCTGTAAAAACATTCATGCATATCATGATTCTCTACGAAAAAGAAGATTCATGTGCAAACTTTTTCGTGATTATTTACACTACATGTGGAAGTTTTTTAGCGATGTCCATAGCGTGTGCATGAATGGATCATTTGTAAGTGTGAGTTTGTGCACTGCGAGAAACATTAATCCTCTATGCTTGAAGATTGCTTTGACATGTCCTTGTGGATTTATGACGAGTAGCAAAGTTTAACGATGATTCTATAATTTCGTTCTAAAATGTGTCACGGGATCGTGTGTGAGTTTTTGATTAGTGAACGTTCATTTCTGTAGCTGTTTAGAGGTAAGCCGTATTTCGCATGTAGTTACGTCTAAGCATCACTGCGTAGCCAGTGACGTTACCTACATTTTGGTGTTTCCTAGTGTTTCCCTATTTTTCTGCCCTCAAGCGTAAAATAGCCCATTTTTTAAATTGCTTATAACTAATAAAGAAAGCGTGAAACGCAATTTTTTAAATCTTGATTTTCGTCTTAGAATGTTGCATAGAATTACCCCTTCAATTTTCTTTGAGCTTCGTTCGAACACTCTGTATATATCTAATAAACGGATAAAATTTTCATCTCTATACTCCTATTTCACTCATTTTCATTCCCAGTCAACTACAGTATGTATATTTTACACATCAATGCCTCCATAGCTCTCTGATCGGACCCGCCAACCACAGCGTTCAGCTCCTTTATCTCGCGTGCTGATGTATGTTAATGTATATAGTATATAGCATACTCTGGCCACGGACATTCACGCGTTTTTCTAGTCTTTCTTCTCTCGCAGTTTCCAAGTTCTCCCCCAACTGTTCGGGACACCTGATGTACATATATCCTCGACTCTCGTAGGCAGCAGTAGGTACAGTCTGGACAAAAAGGTAGCACACATGTGCTGTCTTTAATTTCACGGAATTTCTCAAATCTAAAGAATAGTACGTAAAGCTTATGGCGTAAAAGAAAGAAACACGTTAACAAATAAAAACATTTTCATTAATATTCGTAGTTCCCAGAAAAAGACATGTAAATACAGAAGGCGAAATGATAGCACGCTTACAAAATCCACATATAAATTTATTATAAAAACACAATTTACAACAAAATTAATAATAAGTATAACTGTCTTTAATCTCAGTGACTTCGAATTTTGTTTGATAATGATTTATACTGCTTTTTTATTGTTTCTTGGGGTTTTACGATGGACTTTTTTAATTCGTGAATCTTGTCATCTTGTTCTCCATTCTTATATACGGCACGTGCTAATTCACCTCAAATATTTCTATAATATTTAAGTCAGGGGAGCGGATAGGCAATGGCAACATTGTCATTCTGAAAAGCAAAATTTCCTTTTGTGATCCTGTCTGCATGTTTGTGTGTTTGTTCAAATATTTGATCTATATACATTTTACTGTTCATTTTGCCATTGATGAATTTTATATCAGTTTTACCTCTATAACTCATTCCCGCCCAAATCATTATTTCACCACCGCCCATTTTGTCGTCATCGTCTCACGATTTCTTCTTTTCGAATGTCATGGTAATAATACACAAATCCGTCAGGACTGTCTAGATTAAATCTTTTTTCATCCGTAAATAAAATTCTTCTACACTTTTGCTTCCAATGAATTCGGGCCTTTTCTAATGTTACTCGTTTTATCTTGTGCAGTTTTATTAAGAGGGGCTTCTGTTTCATCTTCAGCTGTTGAATGAAACTTACACCTCTGAAGAACGCGGCCTCTGTACACCTCTGTACACTACGGATGTTAACTGTAACACCTGATCGGCAAGCAATTTCACAAGGTGTTAATGCCGAGTGTGATGCGATTCGTGTAATGACTCGTTTGTCCCGTTCCAATAAGGATGGTGGCCTTCCAGAATTTTTTTTTCTTCCCATAATTTACCGGGTCTTTTAACAAATTATAAATGACTTTTCTGCTTTTTTCACGATCTTTCAAATTTGAGAAACGGTTAAATTACGATTCTCTGGTTCAACGATTTTTCTAATCTTTCTCTTACTTAATTTATTTCCGCGACCCATATCGACGTCTAATCATGTAAAATGCAGCACTTATCAATAATTGCCCAAGAGCTTAGAAGCTATTGACTAATGACAACAGAAAGTTCAAGTGTGCCATTATTTTGCCCCGTGTATTTACATGATTTTTCAGCGAACAACGAATATTAACCTTAGATTCATAAACATTCATGGGAGATACATTATTCATAAACATTCGTCTCATAGACGAACCTTTTGTATTGATGATTGTTTTATAGTATACAAGAAACAATAAAACACACTTTAAATCTGAAAAATTGTTTATTAATCATTGATTCTCTGGAATGAAAATGAACACAACAGTTATTCTGAGCGAATTGCAGTTCATCTTTCTATCTCTTTCGCTTTAAAAGTTACCAGCGGTCTGTGATACAAACGTTTATGAATCTAGGGTCACTGAGAACGTTCTTGTTTACTAACATATTCCTTCTTTTCGTGCCATGAACTTTACGTACTATTCTTTACATTTGAGAAATTCCACGAAGTTTCCGAAAAATTAAAGATAGCACACATGTGCAATCTTTTTGTCCAGGACTGTAGTCACAAAAGCTCCCAATCCGAGCTATCCTTCGCATCGTCTTGATTCTTTATGGTCGACCATTTTCCGTGCTGAAAGGCCGAACTCATTACGCAGCCACATAACGAAACGCTGCCTTTCTTTCATCGCCGTCTACAACTATTTGTCAAGCTCTCCTCCCATTGGAAAGGCAATTAACGTTCCTCCGTTTCCTTTCGCAACGATGACCCTCTGTTCTTATCTACTTGATTATAAGAGCAGTGGGTTTCTCCGTTAGTTGACTTGCATCGTTACGTAATTTCTTATTAACTGGCGATTTCGCTGTCGTTGATGGTCAACTACAGCCTTTAAAGCGTTCAGGACGATCTACTGAAAGTCACTAGGGGTTAGGTTCAGATTAGATTTAGTTTAGATTTGGGTTAGATTCAGGTTTGGAGCAGGCCACCATTACGACGATATTTTGTACTTATCAATTTTACAGAAATCTGTATTCAACAAAACGTAACATAAATTTAAACAAAATTTAGTTGAAATTATATCTTGGTATGAGATAGGTCTAAGTGTATATTTTCATTAATCATAATTTTTGAAGCGACATATAATGTTTCTAATTTCTGTAATCAAATCAATCGATACGGTTTTTTCCGTTGTAGATTACTGGCTACGTTTGCTTGGATTCTCCCATTTTTAAGAAACAATATTTGTTGCAGACATAACTTTAGTTTTCTTTAATAAACAACTGCTTGTTTGTACTTTCTAAGGTTTGTCTATTTGTAGTTCTTTATTAATACATACATATATCTCTACATTGTTTTCAGTCGTGTTGAATTTTTATTTAGGAAGTAATAAGTAGAGATGAGATTTTTATGTTTATGGAAAAAGTTGTATAAAAGGACACATGATGTATTTAATGTAGAGATATATATATGAAGTATCTGAAGTGAAATACAGGTTTCAATGTTTGATTTTATGAATGCTCATGAAAATATGAATTTTCGTGAAAATTTTCAAACTAGTAATAAAGATCTCAATGTATTACGATACTTAAAGTTTAAAATAATAATAATAATAAATATCTTTTGTAGTTATAATTATTTGTAGCATGAATTAAAGAATAAGCATAAACTTCGATGATTGTATTTTATTTGTTACGATTATCATTTCAATGTATTTCGCCTCGTTTCTTTTAAAGATTCATCATTAATTTTACTTCATTTGTGTCGGTTATTTTATTGACACAAGTAATATAACAAAATATTGTTTTAATCGACGTACATGGTAATAACATGGTATATAAAGATCCATGTAATTTGTATTTTCGAAATTATTCAGACAAAAGTAAAGCTAGGTTGTTAAAACACCTTGATATATGCTACGTATAAGTAAAAACATAGTATAGAAAACGACAATTTTGGTCATACTTATTTAAATATAAAAATATCTGTTTATACTTACACATTCAAAGTGTGTTATTTGCAGCAGCATATCTTTAATAGTACATATTATACGTAATAACAAAGTGTCGAGTGGATGCGAGTTTGGGAAAGTCTGAAGAGTACTTGAGTTGAGTGATTGTCATGTGAATGCAGGATGTTTGGGCTCGAATGTTTCTAATGCGTGAAAAATGAGCACTTGAGAAAACGTTGCGACTGAGAAATTCTGGATGGTCGTGACCGAATGCATCGAGTAAGAAAGGTTGACAATTAGAATGAAAGGAAACGAATGTTTGGAAGAATATATGAAAGGGAAAAT